>JAUUTY010001165.1:0-85962 GCA_030979885.1 Lolium multiflorum
TCCTATGTGTTGCTTCAATACCTTTACTTTGATTTATTGCTTTATGAGTTAACTCTTATGCAAGACTTATTGATGCAAGACTTATTGATGCAAGACATCATGTTATAAGTACTATTCATGAAAAGTCTTTGCTTTATGATTCACTTGTTTACTCATGTTATTACCATTGTTTTGATCGCTGCATCCACTACATATGTTTACAAATAGTATGATCAAGGTTATGATGGCATGTCACTTCAGAAATTATCTTTGTTATCGTTTTACATGCTCGGGACGAGCAGAACTTGGGGATGCTGATACGTCTCCAACGTATCGATAATTTCTTATGTTCCATGCCACATTATTGATGATATCTACATGTTATATGCACATTATATGTCATATTTATGCATTTTCTGGAACTAACCTATTAACAAGATGCCGAAGAGCCAGTTGCTGTTTTCTGCTGTTTTTGGTTTCAGAAATCCTAGTAAGGAAATATTCTCGGAATCGGACGAAATCAAGACCGAGTCCCTATTTTTCCACGAAGCTTCCGAAGACCGAAGAGTCAACAGTGGGGCCACGAGGTGGCCAAACCATAGGCGGCGCGGCCCGGGCCCTGGCGCGCCGACCTATGGTGTGCCCTCGCGCCGCCTCTTGACCTACCCTTCCGCCTACAAATAGCCTTCGTCGCGAAACCCCCGTACCGAGAGCCACGATACGGAAAACCTTCCAGAGACGCCGCCGCCAATCCCATCTCGGGGATTCAGGAGATCGCCTCCGGCACCCTGCCGGAGAGGGGATTCATCTCCCGGAGGACTCTACACCGCCATGGTCACCTCCGGAGTGATGAGTGAGTAGTTCACCCCTGGACTATGGGTCCATAGCAGTAGCTAGATGGTTGTCTTCTCCTCATTGTGCTTCATTGTTGGATCTTGTGAGCTGCCTAACATGATCAAGATCATCTATCTGTAATTCTATATGTTGTGTTTGTCGGGATCCGATGGATAGAGAATACCATGTCATGTTAATTATCAAGTTATTACATATGTGTTGTTTATGATCTTGCATGCTCTCCGTTACTAGTAGAGGCTCTGGCCAAGTTTTTACTTTTAACTCCAAGAGGGAGTATTTATGCTCGATAGTGGGTTCATGCCTGCATTGACACCTGGGACAGTGACAGAAAGTTCTAAGGTTGTGTTGTGCTGTTGCCACTAGGGATAAAACATTGGCGCTATGTCCGAGGATGTAGTTGTTGATTACATTACGCACCATACTTAATGCAATTGTCTGTTGTTTAGCAACTTAATGCTGGAGGGGGTTCGGACGATAACCTGAAGGTGGACTTTTTAGGCATAGATGCAGTTGGATGGCGGTCTATGTACTTTGTCGTAATGCCCAATTAAATCTCACTATACTTATCATGTCATGTATGTGCATCGCGGTGCCCTCTCTATTTGTCAATTGCCCGACTGTAATTTGTTCACCCAACATGCTTTATCTTATGGGAGAGACACCTCTAGTGAACTGTGGACCCGGTCCATTCTTTTACTGAAATACAATCCTGCAATACTTGTTTTACTGTTTTCTTGCAAACAATCATCTTCCACACAATACGGTTAATCCTTTGTTACAGCAAGCCGGTGAGATTGACAACCTCACTGTTTCGTTGGGGCAAAGTACTTTGTTGTGTTGTGCAGGTTCCACGTTGGCGCCGGAATCCCTGGTGTTGCGCCGCACTACATCCCGCCGCCATCAACCTTCAACGTGCTTCTTGGCTCCTCTGGTTCGATAAACCTTGGTTTCTTTCTGAGGGAAAACTTGCTGCTGTGCGCATCATACCTTCCTCTTGGGGTTGCCCAACGAACGTGTGAAATACACGCCATCAGAGCGCGAGGCCCAATCGTGAGTAGGATGATCCGATTATGCGGTGAAAACCCTAAATCGTCGTAGATCATATTAGCTTTATCTTGATCAAGCAGGACCACCATATATTCGGACACCTTGTACGAATCATGGGTGGATCGGCTCTTTGAGCCGATTCACAGGATAACCTGAGAGCCGATCGAGGCTCGTATTTAATGTTTACGTGTGTGCCCAGGAAACTAAGCGAGGCATCATCCACACCTTCCGACCGTATAGGTCAGGGTGCACATGCCCTTGACATCGGGCGTGTGACCGAAGGCTGCGGGCGTCGCTTAAGGGGCTTGGGCCAGCCGCAGCCCTAGTTGTTCCGGCTCTACGGTGTTGCCAGTCGTTGCTCGACGGTGGGTTTCGACCGCAACACATTACGCCGGTGGGACCATCTTCGACATCCACCGCATCGCCATCTACATCCGAGATGGCGGAAAGCCTCCGGTCAAGTATGAGGACTGATGACGAGCTCAAGAAGAAACATAACGAGATCAAGCATCCTCGAGGCCGAACTCATCGGCTCTTTCCACGAACCCGCTCCCATGGCGTCAGTGGAAGGGGTTCTCACTGAAGGCGCTCGATGGAGTATACCTATCCGCTTCGTCGAAGAACGCACCAGGTCGCTGCGTCGGAGATCAACTACATGGTGGCTCATTCGCTGCACCGCCACTCTGAGAGCTGGTGAACACTTTGGAGCGTGTCGCTCTGCGCGTGATCCAGGAAATCATGAGCCATCGGTATTCTCCGTCGGGACCAGCTCTGGGACTTACAGGGAGAGATGCCACTCCGGTCCATCCACCGCTGCCGTTCGCATGGGCAGCACCGAACTGCCGAACTCATCGGCATACGTCGTCTACAAAATTGGTGGTGATCCTAGTGACTACCAATTCCTACGAGCGCCAAGGAGATCCCGCACGGATACGCGTGCGCATACATACCAGCACGGCACACTGGCACTCTCGAACCGGGCTGCGACAGCAGGGGCCTCTGAACAGCGGAGGAACGTCGGGGCAGATCTTGAGAAGCAGCGTGGCTAGCTAAGTACGCCACTCCGACGAACCTCCGAGCCCAGCTCCTGCAGTTGGCTCAGAACTGGAAAAGCAAGCATGGCTGGCCAAGTATGCCACCCCGAATCTTCAGGGTTCATCACCTTCGGCCATCACCGCGGATGAGATTTGTACGATCCTAAAAGACCAGTTCGGCATGATGAAAAGGAGGACAATCGGCTATACCAAGCCGTACCCCAACGAGTACGAATTGATTCCGCTACCTCCCAAGTATCGGCTCCCTGACTTTACAAAGTTTAGTGGATCGGATGGTTCCAGCTCCATCGAGCATGTGAGCCGATATTTGGCACAGCTGGGCACTATCTCAGCATCAGACGAGCTGCGTGTGAGGTTCTTCGCACAGTCCCTCACGGGATCGGCTTTCGGGTGGTACACATCGCTGCCACCGAACTCAGTCCGGACTTGGACGATTGGAAGAGCAGTTCACCTACAGTATCACTCAGAAGCTTCCGAGGCTGGTATTGCCGATCTTGCACAAGTACAGACGCGGGAAACAGTGTCAGAATACATCCAGCGCTTCAGGACCATTAGGAACCGATGCTATTCGGTTCACGTAAGTGAAAAAGAAGCAGTCGAGTTGGCGGTGGTGGGTCTCTCATCATCGATCAAGGACGTGGCCTCCCAAGCAGACTACCCTTCATTGGCGCACATGGTGCAGAAGCTGTCAGCATATGAACAGCGCCACCCAGATGTTTACCAGGACAAATTCAAGCGTGCGGTGGTCCTGGTTGAGGCAGACGAGGATGAAGGTGCTACGGGAGATCAAGAGGTAGCAGTGGCTGAATGGACTCGGACGGCAAGCCCCGTGTCCTGTAAGTGGGTTAAGCCACAAGGTCCTCCAAAAGGGTTCGACTTCGACGTGACCAAAGCTGAGCAGATTTTCGACCTCTTACTCGCGGAGAAGCAGCTAAAGGTACCCGAAGGCCACAAGATCCCCACGGTGCAGGAGCTGAACGGAAAGCCATACTGCAAATGGCATAACACGTTCACCCACACCACCAACGACTGCAGGGTGTGGCGTCAGCAGATCCAAATGGCGATAGAAAAAGGACGGCTAATTTTCAACCAGTACGCCATGAAGGTCGACACACACCCTTTCCCCGCCGTTAACATGGTGGAGTACTTACCATGGAGGGTGCCAGCCAGATTTCTCGTGCAATATCAACATGGTGGGACCTGGGCACCACTCTGGTAAGGACGGAGATGAGGGCAGCTGCTCTCATAGCAAAGACACAGAGGAAGCCGCTCCACGCGATCGGCTCCGCCAAGATGGCAAGCGCTACGTCACAGAGGGAGAAGTGAAGAACATAAGATATCAGCGACCTCTCTCTGATCACCTCCTCAACAAGTATGTGAGTCAGTATGACCAACGCCGACGATCCAGCGATGATGATGAAAGAGATCGTCTGGCTAGAGAAGCCAGAAGACATCGTCGGCATGATCGCGATGAGGAGAGGAGCACGAGCGCCGTGCCAAGGAAAGTCGAGACGACGAGAGACGAGCAGGGCTGTCCCTTCTTCAGACACTGCTGGGATTCGGAATGAGCCGTTGCCCACAATCGGCAATTGCCCAGAATGCAACCAGAAGAAGAAGGAGGCAGCCAACGTGTCTGTGTTCAAGCGCCTAGGGCCTCTCCCGCCACAAAGCAAACGCGCTGAGTCCCCTCGGTTGGAAGATCTCGAGGATTCAGAAGACGAGGGAGAAGAAGACAGGTACCACCGGCCAAGGTGGTGCCCTGATGGACTCAGCCGTTCCCAAAGCGCAGTTCAGCGATTGCGCGGCCGGAGGAAGCCGAAGGTTATACTTATACGCTAAGGAAGGCACGACCTGATCTGCTGCGAAAGTTCAGCGAACCCTGGATGAAGAGGGTCGTCCACGGAAAATGGAGTGGCGCCCCAAGCAAAGGAAAGCCGATGATGAGACATCGGCTGGCACAAACATGGTGCTCGTCCTTCCGACGAAGCTTAGTGCTCCACGATTACACGATGCACTCAAGGTGGACGACGGCAAGCGCACCAACATGATAAAGTCAGAGATTGGGCTGGTTTTATCCACGGCCTGACGTGTAGCAAGCAAATCAATAAGCAACGTGGCGAGGCTGATCCTTGTGATCGGCCCCAAAAATTTATGGAGGAATATTATAAAACCTTCATTGAGCAATCCAACGTGGAGGCCGATTCCAGCTATCGGCCAAAATTATCCTCACCATCCATTCTGCCAGGGTTCAACATTCGATCCAACAGGGAATCCCTGAAGAGCTGATACCATCAAATCCCTTGAAAGAATCGGCTCGGGGGGCATCCAGGTGGATAAAACACAAGGATATGCAGTAGAAGCGTCTCATCCTTTGATGATGGGTATTGAAGTATGGGGGCCGATACATAAATCGGCCGTAAAAAAAAAAAAAAATTTAAGCACAGCCGATGCAGCACACATCGACTTAAGGATAGAAAGCCGATGCATGGCCATCGACTCAAGAGGTGACTCGATGGACCAATACCAACGCCAAGAGCAGCATGGACGTGCAGATCAGGTTAAGAATGGGTTACATCAAATCCGCCGAAGGAAAGGAGCCGATCTGACCAGCAAGGCGCAAGGAATAGACTGAAGAAGCTCGGGGGGCAACTCACCCTGAAGGTCCTCGGCTCCGGGGAGCCGATTCTGTCGAAATCGGCTGATCTGCGTTATGACGTGAGACCAATGGCGGCACATTTGGCTGATCCATTACCGTTCTCGCCTTGACTGAGGCTCGGGGGGCAGCTGGCCTGGTGGATACTCTGTTTTTGAAAGCCGATTGGGTGGCCATCGGCTAGTCCTGAGCGCGATTTTTGTCAAGGGTGATCCGGCGGAACTCAAATTCATTGTTGAAAGGACGAAGGATAGTTCATGAAGGCTTGATGCGACATCGGCTTTTTGAGTTTTGACCAAGATGCAGGTGTGGTCGGTTTAAGCATTATGACCGATGCGTTGCCATCGGCTCATTGAGCTCAGTTTAAAAGAAATCGGCAAAATCAAATTGGGGAAACTTCTTCATTAATAAACAGGATTTCTTACAAAGGAAGAACCGATTGCTCAAAGGAGGAAGAAGACATGGTGGCACAGGAGGGTTTTTTGGGTGCTAATGCGAGGAGGACGAAGGAGGAGCAAGCTGTTTAGAACGGTTAAATAAAAGGGATATGAGGGAGATTCAATGTCACAGCAGTTTCCGAGGAGATGATGCCAACAGGAAAATTTTCGCCGCGTGGAGAAGTGGAAGGGGCAAGGCATCATGATGAAGGATTACAACGGTTTACGCTCTGCCACGACATGACCGGCGAAAGAAAGCGTAATGATTTTGGAAATGTCATTTCCAAAACCAGGGGGGCATGTGTTATCACCAGAATCAGAGGTGGGCCGCGATCAAGATGGACTTGAAGATATATACATGGAAGAAATACGTGAATCGGCCTTGTGTACCAAGTTTGGGCTAATTGCCCGTGTATCTGTAACATATTAGATTACGAGTCGGTTAGGAGTTAGAGTTTTACCCGTGCACGGTTAGGTGCACGCCTAAATTAGAAAGTCCCCGGGACTATAAATATGTATCTAGGGTTTATGGAATAAACAACAACCAACGTTCAACACAAACAAATCTCGGCGCATCGCCAACTCCTTCGTCTCGAGGGTTTCTACCGGTAAGCATCATGCTGCCTAGATCGCATCTTGCGATCTAGGCAGCATAAGCTTCATGTTGTTCATGCGTTGCTCGTACTGAAGCCTTTTTGATGGCGAGCAACGTAGTTATCTTAGATGTGTTAGGGTTAGCATCGTTCTTAGTATCATATGCTGTCGTAGTGCAACCCTTACGCATCTAGCCGCCCTTACACCTATCTTAGGTGTAGGGGCGGCACCCCGCTTGATCATTGTTTAGTAGATTCGATCCGTTACGGTTGCTCCTTGATTCTTCAAGGATTAGTTTAATATCCGCAATAGTTAGGCCTTACAAAGGGTTGGAGGATCCAGCGGCGTGTAGGGTGTAGTTTGCTGGCCCTAGACAGGACGTTCCGAGGATCAACCTCGTGTTGGTTTTTAGGCCTTGTCTAGGATCGCTTACGATCACCGTACGCGCGAGGCCCAATCGTGAGTAGGATGATCCGATTATGCGGTGAAAACCCTAAATCGTCGTAGATCATATTAGCTTTATCTTGATCAAGCAGGACCACCATATATTCGGACACCTTGTACGAATCATGGGTGGATCGGCTCTTTGAGCCGATTCACAGGATAACCTGAGAGCCGATCGAGGCTCGTATTTAATGTTTACGTGTGTGCCCTGCAGAAACTAAGCGAGGCATCATCCACACCTTCCTGACCAGGTATAGGTCAGGTGGCACGCCCTTGCGACAGCATCGGGCATGTGACCAGAAGGCTATGCGGGCCGTCGCTCAGAGGGACTGGGGCTAGCCGCAGCCCTAGTTGTTCCCGGCTCTACGGTGTTGCCAGTCGTTGCTCGACGGTGGGTTTCTGACCGCAACACAAACTAATCCTTGGAGAACAAGGAACAACTATAACAGATCGGATCTACTAAATAAACATTAAGGAAGATGATGCCCTTACACCCAAGATAGGTGCAAGGGCAGCTAGATATTGAGGGGTGATGTCTACGGGAGCTTCTATTCTTGTAGACAGTGTTGGGCCTCCAAGAGCAGAGGTTTGTAGAACAGCAGCAAGTTTCCCTTAAGTGGATCACCCAAGGTTTATCGAACTCGGGGAGGAAGAGGTCAAAGATATCCCTCTCATGCAACCCTGCAACCACAAAGCAAGAAGTCTCTTGTGTCCCCAACACACCTAATAGGTGTACTAGTTCGGCGAAGAGATAGTAAAATACAGGTGGTATAAATAAGTATGAGCAGTAGTAACGGTGCCAGAAAATAGCTTGTGTGGTTGATGGTGGTAATATGGTAGCAGTAGTAACGCAGTAAAACAAGCAGCGATAGCATATTTAGGAACAAGGCCTAGGGAATAGACTTTCACTAGTGGACACTCTCAACTTTGATCACATAACAGAATAGATAAATGCATACTCTACACTTTGTTGGATGATGAACACATTGCGTAGGATTACACGAACCCTCAATGCCGGAGTTAACAAGCTCCACAATTCAATGTTCATATTTAAATAACCTTAGAGTGCATGAAAGATCAATAAGACTAAACCAAGTACTAACATAGTATGCACACTGTCACCTTCACACTATGTAGGAGGAATAGATCACATTAATACCATCATAGCAATAGTTAACTTCATAATCTACAAGAGATCATAATCATAGCATACACCAAGTACTAACACGGATGCACACACTGTCACCATTACACCGTGCAGGAGGAATAAAACTACTTTAATAACATCACTAGAGTAGCACATAGATAAATTGTGATACAAAACACATTGCAATCATAAAGAGATATAAATAAGCACTTCACTATGCTCTTCATAACAGTGAATAAGTATTCTGTGAAATATAGCCTAAGAGACCCACACGGTGCACACACTGTCACCTTTACACACGTGGGACAAGGAGTCTCCGGAGATCACATAAGTAAAATTCACTTGACTAGCATAACGACATCTAGATTACACTACAAGAAAAGTTCTGATAGACAACGTCTCAAAATCGTCCGCTAAGGGGTATTTTTCGTCGCCCATGGGCCTAACCCGACGATATGGGTTCTGTTGTGAAACTGCGTCAGGCAAAGTCCTACGACGATTTTTTCGGTCCGTCGCGCTTGGGCGCCCTTCCGCCACGGAAAATCGGACCGTTGCCCAAGTGTTTCCGGGAGCCCGTTGACTGCTGACGTCATGCAAACTGACACGTGGCAGACGCCGTTAACTGCAGTTAACGGCGTTAACCGGCTGAAACCCCGTGGTAGATGGTAGGCCCACACGAGGCCTGCCACGTCTTAAGCGGGCCGGCCCATTAAGTTTGCGGGCCGGGCCAGCTGACTTAGTTTGACCGGTCAACTATATAGCTGGGCTGGTGCCATGGCCGACGAAGTTGAAGTCGCGCCGTGGTTGCTGGTGTACCATGGCCGACGATTTTGGTCCCTCCGTGGTGCATGTCAAAACTTTTTTTTCTCGTTTTTGAGGCCACCTAGCCCGACGAAAGCGGCCAAAACGTCGCGTATGGTGGCCCGGGACGTGGTGCATCGCGAATTCTCGGGTTCGCCGGCCGAGTCAACGCAAATCCGCACCGCCGAGGGATGTAGGGCCCAGATGGCAGCCTCTCTGGCATTGTTTTTTTTCTCGATCGCGCCATCTCGTTCAACGTTCTCCGATCGAGCCGTTTACGATGCAGGATCATGGGTCCCGCATGTCATCCTCTATGAACCAAAATTCTTTCTATTCTTGGATTTTTTGACCCCCTGATTTCTGGCTACTTCCTTTTTCTTTTGATCCCTTGCCGCCTTGGAAACGTTGAGACCGCTGCTGCTAAATGGGACCCGCATGTCATCCTCTATGTGCAATCAACTTTCTTTTCTTGGAGTTTTTTTGGCACCTCAAATTTGGTCACTTGCCTTTTCTTTCGATCCCCGCCGCCTCTCAAACGGTGATACCGCTGCTGCTAAATGGGACCCGCATGTCATCCTCTATGCACTATAAAACTTTCTTTTCTTGAATTATTTTTGGCACCTCATATTTGGTCACTTGCCTTTTTCTTTCGATCCCCTGCCGCCTCTCAAACGGTGATACCGCTGCTGCTAACTGGGACCCGCATGTCATCCTATATGCACTATAAAACTTTCTTTTCTTGAATTATTTTTGGCACCTCATATTTGGTCACTTGCCTTTTTCTTTTGATCCCCTGCCGCCTCTCAAACGTTGATACCGCTGCTGCTAAATGGGACCCGCATGTCATCCTCTATGTACTATAAAACTTTCTTTTCTTGAATTATTTTTGGCTCCTCATATTTGGTCACTTGCCTTTTTCTTTCGATCTCATGCCACGTTTGAAACGTTGAGGAACCTGCTGGCTCATGGGACCCGCATGTCATCCTCTATGTGCTATAAAAGTTTCCTTTGTTGGATTTTTTTCACCCTCTGATTTTTGGCTTGCCTTTTCTTTTGATCCCCTGCCCACTTTGAAACGTTGAGTAAGTTGGCTCAAGGGACA
Source organism: Lolium multiflorum (assembly GCA_030979885.1). Classification (NCBI taxonomy): domain Eukaryota; kingdom Viridiplantae; phylum Streptophyta; class Magnoliopsida; order Poales; family Poaceae; genus Lolium; species Lolium multiflorum. Next base: position 10,115 of record JAUUTY010001165.1, read on the forward strand.
TGTCATCCTCTATGTCCATCAACTTTCTTTTCTTGGATTTTTTTCACCCCCTAATTACTAGCTACTTTCTTTTTCTTTTGATCTCAAGCCGCATTACAAACATTGAGACCGCTGCTGCAAAATGGGACCCACATGTCATCCTCTATGTACAATAAAGTTTCTTTTCTTGGATTATCTTTTGCTCCTGATATTTTGTCACTTGCCTTTTTCTTCCGATCTCATGCCGCCTTTGAAACGTTGAGTAAGCTGCTGGCTCATGGGTCATGTCATCCTCTACGACAATAAAAGTTTCCTTTCTTGGAGTTATTTTTGACCCTAATTTCTGGCTATTTGCCTTTTTCTTTGGATCTCCTGCCCCTTTGAAACGATGAGGACGCTGTTGGCAGGTCGGTCCCACAAGTCATCCTCTATGAACAATAAAAGTTTCCTTTGATGGATTTTTTTGAACCCCTAATTAATTTCTGGATATTTCCTTTTTTTTTTTTTTTCCCTGCCGCCTTGGAATCGTTGAGGATGCTGCTGCCTCATGGGTCCCGCATGTCATCCTCTCAGAACGGTAAATGTTTCTTTTCTTGGATATTGTTTACCAAATGATTTTTGGCTTATTTTTTCTTTCGATATCCTGCCGCCTTTAAAACGTTGAGGACGCTGCTGGCTCACGGGTCCCACATGTCAGCCTCTATGAACAATAAACGCTGAGGACGCTGCTGCCTCATGGGTCCCGCATGTCATCCTCTCAGAACGAAAATGTTTCTTTTCTTGGATTTTTTACCAACAGATTTTTGGTTTATTTTTTCTTTCCATCCCCTGCCGCCTTTAAAACGACGCTGCTGGCTCATGGGTCCCCGATGTCAGCCTCCCCGTACAAGAAACATGTGATATCTTGATTATTTTGCAGACAATAAACAGTGTATTGCGCTCTGAGCTATTTCAACGGATAAATTAAATCTTTATTTTTACATAAACAAATTTATATGCTGAATCTCCTTGTTTTTTGTTTTTGCGAAGCATAGGACTTTCCTGTTTTTTTAGAAAAATCCGAACTATCCTGTTTTGGAGTGGGCTGAAATTGTACGAGTCAAAAGGGCCAGCAGGATAGTTCGAATGCCCAGATGTCCACATGCAGCCCAATTGAAATCGTTCTTTTTTTGGATTTTTTTCACCCCCTGATTTCTGCTACTTCATTTTTCTTTTGGTCTGTGCCGGGAAACGTTGAGACCTGCAAAATGGGACCCGCATGTCATCCTCTATGTACAGTAAATTTCTTTTCTTAGATTATTTTTGGCTCCTTATTTGGTCACTTGCCTTTTTCTTTCGATCCCGTGCAGCCTCTCAAACGGTGATACCTCTGCTAAATGGGACCATGCCATCCTCTATGTACAATCAAGTTTCTTTTCTTGAATTATTTTTGGCTCCGATATTTGGTCACTTGCCTTTTTCTTTCGATCTCATGCCAAGTTTGAAACGTTGAGGAACCTGCTGGCTCATGGGACCCGCATGTCATCCTCTATGTACAATAAAACTTTCTTTTCTTCGATTTTTTTTGGCACCTCATATTTGGTCACTTGCCTTTTTCTTTCGATCCCCTGCCGCCTCTCAAACGGTGATACCGCTGCTGCTAAATGGGACCCGCATGTCATACTCTATGTACAATCAAGTTTCTTTTCTTGAATTATTTTTGGATCCTGATATTTGGTCACTTGCCTTTTTCTTTCGATCTCATGCCACGTTTGAAACGTTGAAAAACCTGCTGGCTCATGGGACCCGCATGTCATCCTCTATGTACTATAAAAGTTCATTTTCTTGGTTTTTTACCCTCTGATTTTCGGCTATTTCCTTTTTCTTTTGATCCCCTGCCGCCTTTGAAACGTTGAGGACTCTGCTGGCTCATCGATAAAACTTTCCTTTATTGGAGTTTTTTTACCCCCTAATTTCTGGCTACTTTCTTTTTCTTTTGATCTCAAGCCGCATTTGAAACGTTGAGACCGCTGCTGCTAAATGGGACCCGCATGTCATCCTCTATGTACAATAAAGTTTTCTTTTCTTGGATTATCTTTGTCTCCTGATATTTTGTCACTTGCCTTTTTCTTTCGATCTCATGCCGCCTTTGAAACGTTGAGTAAGCTGCTGGCTCATGGGTCCCGCATGTCATCCTCTACGAACAATAAAAGTTTCCTTTCTTGGAGTTATTTTTGAACCCTAATTTCTGGCTACTTCCTTTTTCTTTTGATCCCGTGCCGCCTTGGAAACGTTGAGACCGCTGCTGCTAAATGGGTCCCGCATGTCATCCTCTATGTACAATAAAATTTCTTTCTTCGATTATTTTCGGGTCCTGATATTTGGTCACTTGCCTTTTTCTTTCGATCTCATGCCGCCTTTGAAACGTTGAGGAAGTGCTGGAGCATGGGTCCCGCATGTCATCCTCTATGAACAATAAAAGTTTCCTTTCTTGGAGTTATTTTTTACCCCTAATTTCTGGCTACTTTCTTTTTCTTTTGATCCCCTGCCGCCTTTGAAACGTTGAAGACTTTGCTGGCTCATGGGTCCCACATGTCAGCCTCTATGAACAATAAACACTTCCTTTCTTGGAGTTATTTTGTACCCCTAATTTCTGGCTATTTGCCTTTTTTCTTTCGATCCCCAGTCGCCTTCTAAACGTAGAGGACGCGGCTGGCTCGTGGGTCCCAGATGTCAGCCTCCATGGACAATAAACCTCTCCTTTGTTGGATTTATTTTTCACCCTCTGATTTTGGCTATTTCCTTTTTCTTTTGATCCACTGCCGCCTTGGAAACATTGAGTAAGCTGCTGACACATGGGGCCCGCATGTCATCCTCTATGTACAATCAACTTGCAAGATCTTCGAGCGAAAGAGCTTGTATTAGTGGGACCCATATGTCAACCTCTATGTACAATAAAAGTTTCCTTTCTTGGATTATTTTTAGCTCCTGATATTCGGTCACTTTCCTTTTTCTTTCGATCTCAAGCCGCCTCTGAAACGTTGAGTAAGGTGCTGGCTCATGGGACCCACATGTCATCCTCTATGTACAATAAAGTTTCTTTTCTTGGATTTTTTTTACCCCTGATTTTTGGTCACTTGCCTTGACGCTGCTGGCTCATGGGTCCCACATGTCAGCATCTATGAACAATAAACCTTTCCTTTGTTGGATTTATTGTTTACCCCTAATTTCTGGCTATTTGCCTTTTTCTTTTGATCCCCACCGGCCTTTGAAAACGTTGAGGAACCTGCTGGCTCATGGGACCCGCATGTCATCCTCTATGTACTATAAAATTTCTTTTCTTGGTTTTTTTCACCTCTGATTTTTGGCTATTTCCTTTTTCTTTTGATCCCCTGCCGCCTTGGAAACGTTGAGTAAGCTGCTGACTCATGGGACCCGCATGTCATCCTCTATGTACAATCAACTTTCTTTTTTTGGAGTTTTTTTACCCCCTAATTTCTGGCTACTTTCTTTTTCTTTTGATCTCAAACCGCATTTGAAACGCTGAAACCGCTGCTGCAAAATGGGACCCGCATGTCATCCTCTATGTACAATAAGTTTCATTTCTTGGATTATTTTTGGCACCTGATATTTGGTCACTTGCCTTTTTCTTCCGATCTCATGCCGCCTTTGAAACGTTGAGTAAGCTGCTGGCTCATGGGTCCCGCATGTCATCCTCTACGAACAATAAAAGTTTCATTTCTTGGAGTTATTTTTGACCCCTAATTTCTGGCTACTTCCTTTTTTCTTTTGATCCACTGCCGCCTTTGAAACGGTGCGGATTCTGCAGACTAATACAAGCTTTTTCTCTCCAAGATCTTGCAAGTTGATAGATTAAATCATGGAATTATTAGGATATGTTTTAAATTTCAAATCCACTTTATGAATTATTAAAAATACCGTTATCCATGTGGGTATGGAGCGAACAAGGATTTTCATATTGGGCATGAGCAGTTTCAAAAATTGGAACCCAATAATTCAAAATAAATAAAAACAACTTTTATGTAGAATCTCCGCGTTTTTTTCTTTTGCCATTCATAGGATCTGTGTTTCATTAGAAAAGGGCCGAAATTGCATGAGCAGAAAGGCCCATTTGTAGTTATTGGGCTTCGACGGCCGGAGCAAGTAGGCCGAGAGCAATTACCATGTAGATGGCCGTTGGCAACCCAAAGTGAAATATTGGGCCCAACAGGGGAAGGCTGAACAGTACTATTTTCTAATTGGAAGGTGGTACATGGCGTAATCCTGCCAAAAAAAAGATGGACACGGGTTGCTGAAATTTGCCCATCTGCGCCTAATATCGCCGCCGCGGCTCCGCTTCCGCCGCCGCCGCCATGCCTCGTCTCGCGTCGAGCTCGCGGTACTGCCGCGTCTCGGGCACGGGGTACCGCGGCGTCCGCGCGCGCCCCAAAGGTACGTATTACGCGGAGATACGTGACGGCGGCGAGCGCATCGGCCTCGGCACCTACGAGACCGCGCACGAGGCCGCGCGCGCGTACGACGCCGTGGCGTGGCGGCTCGGGCGCCCGCGATCGTCGATGAATTTCCATGACGTGTGGACGCGCCAGCAGGCCGAGGATCTCGCGCCGCCGCCGTACATCGTTAGACAGGAGGAACAGCGCCGCCGCCGCGAGACGGAGCGCCGTTTGCGCATTGCCGAGCGGGACGAGCGCGCGGCGCGCGAGTGGGCGGCCCGCTTCCCCGAGGACGTAGCCGCCGAGAACGAGCACTTCCGCAGACGGAGGGCGGAGAAGGCTACGAGGCGGGCTGCGAAGAAGGAGGACCGCGCACAACGGAGGGCGGAGAAGGCGACGAAGCGGGCCTTCATCGAAGCGCAGCTCGCCGGGCCGACCACCATTGGCGAGGACGACCCCCGTTGGATTGACCTCTTCTCGTCGGATCCGGTGTCGGGCACGACACCGGACTCGTCAGATGTCGAGTTTTAGTTTAGTTTTATCGCACTACTTTGTACAAATATGAACTACGGAGTATCTATCAAGCTAATTTTCTCCTATTTTATGTCTATTTCTAGTCTTTATTTGATCTTCTGTTTTACTGCACTCTATTTTTCATTATATTCTGTTTTTGGCGCTGCATTATAGCGCCTCTGAAAATACGCTGTTTCAGCCCTGCATTTGGCCGCCACAGTTTGCAGCTTCCGGTGAAGCTATTGCCGGCTCCATGCGCAGCATCAGCCCACAGCGCCAAAATATAGAGCCACTGCTGGAGTTGCTGTAATATGTTTGTCAGCAGGAGCTTACCTAATTAGTGAAAAAGATGTTCAGCGTGGGATTCGATAAAAGGATCTTCATGTTTTTTTCCTAGCGATCCTAGTTCGGACTTTTGATTGTGTTGGCTAGTGCATGAAGCTTGACACCTGTATTATGTGATCCTGATATGAGGATAAGAACACCTTCAGGTTGCATTGCTAATGGTGTCTACTGCAGCAGTGGCGTACCTTCAATGGAGACTGATGCAAGAGAGTTGGTACTGGTGAACCTGCACCTGACATCATCGTGCCACCTGAAGTAGGTTGTGTATTGGGATTAGACTGATAAGCATAGCACCTTGCAAAGAACAAGATGCTGCTAGTGTTGGTTAACGTGATTTTACGACAAAAGTCATGTATGCTCAACAGGTGCCGTACCTAGTTTGGATATTGTGTTGTTACCCTTTTGTGGTTTGGTGTTTGTCCAACAGAGAAAGCTACTCTTTTCCCGTGTAAGTGTTATTATGTGAACAAAAGTTGTATGTACATATATATCGGTCAGAGAACCAAGATTGCATATTCTTGCCTGGTTATAACACATAAGTCATAATAACAATTAAAGAGAAAAGGAACATTTGCCTTTGCAATGTGATTGTGCCAAGTAGATTAGACAACCAACCACAAACATTACAGGTCAACAGCCAAACGCATGCGAAAGTCCTAAGGTAAGCTCCATAATACATGTTGAAACCAAAAGCCTAGAAACCATAAGAAAGGTAGCTCCACATCACAGTTCCACGACAGCAGCATACTGATCATAAAACATATATCAAGTCAGGACAGCTGCACCACTGGGTAAGCATCCATGGGGTCTGGCTCAAGAGCGAAGACTGTGTGAATGCTGCAAAATGTGGCTCTTGCCTCACCCCACCCATACATCTTATCATGGAACCTTACCAAATCAGCATGAATCATCTTGACATAAACATAGCTCCTCTCTCCATGCTGATGGGATTGAACAATGCGCCAGTTGCAGTGCTTCAGCTTGTCAAACAGTATGCAGGAGATGACGAAGCATGCTGGCTGGTCTTTTGTAGTGACAATGGCTTGGAGTAGCTGGTCCTGTGAACCACCCAACTGGATCTTTAGAGCTTGAAGGACAGTCCGTGCTATATAAGCTACCGTTGCTGACTTCAGCTCAGAATCAGGTGAATGACAGCTGACATCTTGTCCTAGAGATGCAGATCCTTCTTGATCAGATTCAGCGGAATCATCACCACTACTTACAGGTGCGTCAGGTTCTACAGAAGGCACATCAGGTACATGCTCCAGTTCATAGGAGTCGGTAGCACGGTAGCACCTAAAGGGATGGTAGGACCAGATATGTTCTCGGACAGGACCGTTTGCTGAAATCTCTACAATACCAGCTCCAGGTAGACCACTAGTCTCTACAGAGGGTAAACCACCAATATCCACTTCAGAGGATTCTCGTGGCACGACACCTTTCGCTAGAGGCTCTACCCTACCAGCTCCAGGTCCACCACCAGTCAGTACTGTGGGCATAGTCATGACGGGTTCTACCAATACAAAACCTCCTTCGGGTGGCGTGGCAACTTCGGGTGCAGGATCATCAGTAGCAACTCCAGCATCAGCACCAGTTACATCGGTCTTGACAATAGGTAAACCGTCTTGCTCTAGTTCAGAGAATTCCCGTGGCACGACACCGTTCACTAGAGGCTCTACACTAGCAGCTCCAGCTGCACCACCAGTTTCTACAGCAGGGGGTAAACCCAATCCACAACCTTCTTCATGTGGCACGATGATGCCACGTATAGGCTCATCAGTACCAGGTCCAGCTGCATCAGTCTCCATAGACAGTAAACAAGGTGGCGTCGGAGGTTTAAAAGACTGGCATGCCATTTCACCTTTGTCATCAGACAATATAGAGTTTTCTTCAACTCTATGTTTCTGCAATAATAAGCACATGAACAGAAATTAGACCAGAGCATCTAGCCATCTAACGGGGGCAGCAGCAAAACAAGCGTCGGTCCATATGTTTACCTTGTCATCTGGGATATCAGAACACACAGATTTAGAAGTCATTTCACATAGCATCCGCTTTTTCGTTCCTTCCCCTACGTCCATCTGGAATAAGTAATACTATTGATCACATAAAACTAATTAATCAAATAAATGCATATGTTGAGAAGTTTGCACGGCAAATTGTGGATTCTGCTTTCATCACCTACGAATCATCGTTCTATATATTTACCTTGTCATCTAGGATATCAGAAGTCACAGAATGAGAAGTCATTTCACTAAGTATCGGTTTTTTCGCTCTTTCCCCTCCATCCATCTGCAATAAGAAGTAATATTGATCACATAAAGCCAATTCAACGAATATATGCATATGTTGAGAAGTTTGCACAACAAATTGTGGATTCTACTTCCAATCACCAAGTAATCTCGTGAGAAATGCATGATCAAGATATGTTTCTCCCTCTTGATCGACATCTGCATCTCCATTAAGACTAATCATCGTGCGATGGTGCTCTTCAGAAGAGCGCATACAATTCCAATCACCAGACAAGCAAAAAATTGTTGATTCTAGTAATGATTAATCAGCAGTGGCCATGGAACGACCACAGATCGACCAAGCAAAAAAAAATCATCAGCCTACTGACCACCAAGCAAAGGAAACAAACTAGGCCCATACATGGCCTCACAAATCATCATCAAACGTCGATCAAACTAGCAAGTTTGAACATGGATTACTAATTTATTTTCTGATAAAGTGAGTATATTAATATCGAAAGATATTGATTACACTGAGCCTCTGCAACAACGCAATACCTTACTGGTAGTACGGATGCACAAGGATTCCTAATACTCCCTCTGTTCGGTTTTAATTAGTCGACGCGAGGGAGAGAAGAAAATGAACTGCCGATGCTTTCAACTAGAGTCAATTAAATACGAACGGAAGAAGTACGTACTCTAGTAGTATTGACAAATATCCGGATCTAGTCTAAAAACAAATTGGCATGTAAATCCTAGTAGTCTACTAAACTAGGATCAATACCCTAGATTAGGGTTGCAAGCGGCGTCCGCGAATCGTCCCGCAAAGCAGAAAATTAGAGCAAATAGTGGTTGAGATTAGAGCAGATTTAAAGCACTCGCACTGAAACTAGCTAGCCCGCTACCCACCCCGCTTGACACCCTGCCCTAGATGTGAATCTACACCAAATATTCAAACAAGGATGAGCAACCGCCAATAAAATTTTATCCGCACATCATCATCTCTACCATACAAAAGGGTATGGTGATTTCACATACAGCCATTGTTGCCGCGGGACGAGGATGAGTGATGCGCCGCGGAGAAGGTGCCTCACGCCTCTGTCGCCGCCGCCGTCGAAGAGGAAGTCGAAGCCGCGCGATTGTGGTCCGTCGCCGATATGGAGGTGGAGCTACTAGGGAAGAGATGGAGGTGGAGGTGGAGAGGGAGTGATGGTTTGTACTAGTGGCGGCCGGTGAGGTAGTTATAAATACAGCCTCTCTCTCTTTTTTGGCAAGGAATGCAGCTTCTCTTGGAAGGCAACGAGGCAACGCACTCCAGATTTCGTATATTACTATAATAATATGGACGGAGAAATTTGGACGCATCTGTGTTGTCTTGTCAAATGAATCACCAGGATTTGCTTTTAGTACTCCAGATTTGGGCGACCCAAGGAAGTAGAGATAGTAATGTACGCCATCTAGCTGCACGCTATCAAATCAAATAAATGGTCATGCCATTTACTTTTAAGATGGTGCAGCAGTTATTCTGACCAAAGAAACATGCACGTCTGCTGATTATTTCTGATGGGTATACATTTACCGTCCGCTAGCAAAGATTGTTTGGCACATTGTTCTTATGGCTTTCAACATCACACCCCTTAATAATATTATTAATCAATGTTTGGGCAATCAATTGAGTGTGTTAATAAAAAATTAAAACCCACAAATCCAACTGTACTATTTTTAGGGCCATATGAAGGACAAGGAATGATTTTAAATGCCATATGGAGTACCTCCAACCATGTGAAATATGGTTCTGTCATGCAGGTGATACCCATGGCTTCGCATTGGATCTGTATGTTGTCCTACATACAGTCAACTATGAAGTACCACGATTTGGTTTTTGGGTGCAACCGGCTAGAGAATGATGCACGGGTTTGTACAGCCAGTACAATTCACATTAAGATTTTCTGATAGGATGTTGATGTGTATATGTAAGAATCATACACTAGAATGTCTTCTATGTTTAGATGGTTGATCTACGTTTATACTTTCTGTGAACCATGAGGTTAAGACCTTTGTACTGTAATAAAGATTGCTAAATAACAGTATATATGTATGCCTCTAGGGACACTGAAACAGCCAAACAACCATGCATGTGTATAGACCGTATTTGATCAAATTAAAAGAAGCACCTGGGTTCATGCAAATAGCATAAATTTATCACCTAAGTACATTAGCTATAAATAGTTAAATAGGAGTCAAGACCAACTGAGCTAGCTAGTAGTATGATCCTACTATTACATAAATATCCCTAACTCTGATTGTCTTTGTTCCAGTCCAGCGCGTTGGTGTAGCTTGGGATGAACCAAAACCCCGTATGCCAGTTGGCCCCTGGACCGCTGCTTGAGAAAGATATGCTTTGGTGGTCTTCGCCATTTAGACTGAAGCGGAAAATTTCTTGATGTGATGTGTCAAACTGAGAGCCAATGGCCTGAGGCGTGGTGTAGATGCAGTTTCTTCTTGTCAAATATCCTGGGGGAAATGTTGCACCACCCACTGGCATGAAAATCGGATAGTTCAACCCAAGGAACATAGAATAGTCTCCAAGATTAGTAACCCTTTCCCACGGGTTGGCTGGAAGTAACCGACTAGTGTCATTCGAGAATACAATGCAGGTATACCCCGAATAGCTGTGAACAGCGCGACCGCAATGGACAGAAGGGGTACTATCATAATAAGTTGGAGCACCGTCAGCGTCAAAATCCATTACGCCACGTGCATAGACCAGGAGAAGTCTAGAACGATCTTGAGATCTTGCCAGCCACCACGTACGACTATTAGAGTCAAAATCATCATCGCCATCAAATCCAGCCGTCCACGGAATGAATGGAGCAGGGAGCACTATAGGACCTTGAAAAAGGAAAGAACACGTCACATGAAAATATATTTCATGATTTATCTACTAGTGATATTGATTTGATATTGTAGATGCCAATACTAGTACTTTATAAAATCATGGTCGAACATAAGATGGTTTGAAATATATTTCGAACATCTTGGTAAAACTTCATATGGATTTAAAACATGTTCCCCAAAATATTGGTCCAAATTTTAGATGGTTTGAATATAGTACTCCTTATTCTCTAGAACCGGGGGAATATAAACAAATGAAAGTCTTTATCAATATTGCATGGCACCTTTATTGATTCTATTTCTACTCTACCTTAAATTTTCTAGGGAGTAATAATAAAGAAACTTAATTACTAGGGGGCCTTTTTCCTAAGGAACTGAAGGAGATATGCCCTAGAGGCAATAATAAAGTGGTTATTATTTATATCTTTATGTTTATGATAAATGTTTATATATCATGCTAGAATTGTATTAACCGAAACATTAGTACATGTGTGATATGTAGACAAACAAGAAGTCCCTAGTATGCCTCTTAAACTAGCTTGTTGATTAATGGATGATTAGTTTCATAATCATGAACATTGGATGTTATTAATAACAAGGTTATATCATTATATGAATGATGTAATGGACACACCCAATTAAGCGTAGCATAAGATCTCGTCATTAAGTTATTTGCTATAAGCTTTCGATACATAGTTACCTAATCCTTATGACCATGAGATCATATAAATCACTTATACCGGAAAGGTACTTTGATTACACCAAACACCACTGCGTAAATGGGTGGCTATAAAGGTGGGATTAAGTATCCGGAAAGTATGAGTTGAGGCATATGGATCAACAGTGGGATTTGTCCATCCCGATGACGGATAGATATACTCTGGGCCCTCTCGGTGGAATGTCGTCTAATGTCTTGCAAGCATATGAATGAGTTCATAAGAGACCACATACCACGGTACGAGTAAAGAGTACTTGTCAGGAGACGAGGTTGAACAAGGTATAGAGTGATACCGAAGATCAAACCTCGGACAAGTAAAATATCGCGAGACAAAGGGAATTGGTAATATATGTGAATGGTTCATTCGATCACTAAAGTCATCGTTGAATATGTGGGAGCCATTATGGATCTCCAGATCCCGCTATTGGTTATTGGTCGGAGTGAGTACTCAACCATGTCCACATAGTTCTCGAACCGTAGGGTGACACACTTAAAGTTGGATGTTGAAATGGTAGTACTTGAATATGGAATGGAGTTCGAATATTTGTTCGGAGTCCCGGATGTGATCCCGGACATCACGAGGAGTTCCGGAATGGTCCGGAGAATAAGATTCATATATAGGATGTCATTTTATGTGAATAAAATGTCGCGGAAGGTTCTATGGAAGGTTCTAGAAGGTTCTAGAAAAGTCCGGAAGAAACCACCAAGGAAGGTGGAGTCCACAAGGGACTCCACCTCCATGGCCGGCCAGCCCTAGATGGGGTGGAGTCCCAAGTGGACTCCACCATAGGGGGCCGGCCACCCCCCACATGGGAGGTGGGAATCCCACCTTTGGGTGGGAGTCCTAGTTGGGCTAGGTTTGCCCCCTCCTATGGAAGGTTTTGGTTTCGGGTCTTATTCGAAGACTTGGACACCAACACTTGGGATCCACCTATATAATGAGGGGCATAGGGGAGGGGGCCGGCCACACCAAAGCCACCACCTTGGCCGCACCCCTTGGAGGCCGGCCACCCCCTCTCCCCAAACCCTAGCCGCCCCACTCCTCCTTCTTCCCCGCACGCTTAGCGAAGCTCCGCCGGGATTCTCCACCGCCACCGACACCACGCCGTCGTGCTGTCGGATTCAAGAGGAGCTACTACTTCCGCTGCCCGCTGGAACGGGGAGGTGGACGTCGTCTTCATCAACAACCGAACGTGTGACCGAGTACGGAGGTGCTGCCCGTTCGTGGCGCCGGAACCGATCGTGATCAAGATCTTCTACGCGCTTTTGCAAGCGGCAAGTGAACGTCTACCGCAGCAACAAGAGCCTCATCTTGTAGGCTTTGGAATCTCTTCAAGGGTGAGACTCGATACCCCCTCGTTGCTACCGTCTTCTAGATTGCATCTTGGCTTGGATTGCGTGTTCGCGGTAGGAAATTTTTGTTTTCTATGCAACGTTATCCTACAGTGGTATCAGAGCCGTGTCTATGCATAGATGGTTGCACGAGTAGAACACAATGGTTTGTGGGCGTTGATGCTCTTGTTATCTTTAGTTGAGTACTTTGCATCTTTATGGCATAGTGGGATGAAGCGGCTCGGACTAACTTTACATGACCGCGTTCATGAGACTTGTTCCTCGTTCGACATGCAACTTGTATTGCATAAGAGGCTTTGCGGGTGTCTGTCTCTCCTACTATAGTAAAGATTCAATTTACTCTTCTATTGACAACATTAGTATCAACGTTGTGGTTCATGTTCGTAGGTAGATTAGATCTATATCGAAAACCCTAAACCACGTAAAATATGCAAACCAAATTAGAGAGCGTCTAACTTGTTTTTGCAGGGTTTGGTGATGTGATATGGCCATAATGTGATGATGAATATGTATGAGATGATCATTATTGTATTGTGGCAACCGGCAGGAGCCTTATGGTTGTCTTTAAATTTCATGTTGAGTAGTTTTTCAAAGTAGTTGTAATAGTTGCTACATGGAGGACAATCATGAAGACGGCGCCATTGACCTTGGTGCTTCGCCGACGATGATGGAGATCATGCCCGAAGATGATGGAGATCATGTCCGTGCTTTGGAGATGAAGATCAAAGGCGCAAAGACAAAAGGGCCATATCATATCACATATGAACTGCATGTGATGTTAATCCTTTTATGCATCTTATTTTGCTTAGATCGCGACGGTAGCATTATAAGATGATCCCTCACTAAAATCTCAAGATAATAAAGTGTTCATCCTTAGTAGCACCGTTATCAAGTCTTATCGTTTCGAAGCATCTCGTGATGATCGGGTGTGATAGATTCGATAAGTACATACAACGGGTGCAAGACAGTTTTGCACATGCGGATACTAAGGTGGCCTTGACGAGCCTAGCATGTACAGACATGGTCTCGGAACACGTGATACCGAAAGGTAGAGCATGAATCATATGATTGATATGATGAACACTTTGAGTGTTCGCCATTGAAATTACACCTTGTCTCGTGATGATCGGGTGGTGCGATGGATTTGGTTCGTGTGATCACTAAGACAATGCGAGGGATATTGTTTTGAGTGGGAGTTCACCTAGATTTTTAATTATGTTGAATTAAAATTTGAACTCAATTTGTCATAAACTTAGTCTAAACTATTGCAAATATATGTTGTAGAGATGGCGTCCTCAATCAATTTTAACCAGTTCCTAGAGAAAGAAAAGCTTAAGAGCAACGGTAGCAACTTCACCGACTGGTTCCGTCATGTGAGGATCTTCCTCTCTGGCGGAAATCTGCAATATGTGCTTGATGCACCGCTAGGTGACCCTCCTGCAGAAACTGAAACCGATGAAGTAAAAGCTGTTTACGAGACTCGGAAAACTCGGTACTCTCAAGTTCAGTGTGCCATCCTGTGCAGTCTGGAATCCGATCTTCAAAAACGTTTTGAGCACCACGATCCTCATGAGTTGATGAATGAGCTGAAAGCTATTTTTGAGACTCATGCGGCCGTGGAATGCTATGAAGCATCGAAACATTTCTTCAGCTGTATGATGGAAGAAGGCAGCTCCATTAGTGAGCACATGCTCGCCATGACCGGGCATGCGAAGAAACTCAGTGACTTGGGAATAGTGATTCCTAACAGACTGGGGATTAATCGTGTCCTTCAATCACTGCCACCAAGTTACAAGAACTTTGTGATGAACTACAATATGCAGAACATGAACAAGGAGTTACCTGAACTCTTTGGCATGCTAAAAGCTGCTGAGATTGAGATCAAGAAAGAGCACCAAGTGTTGATGGTCAACAAGACCACCAGTTTCAAGAAACAGGGCAAGTCTAAGGGAAAATTCAAGAAGGGTGGCAAGAAAGCTGCCACGCCTCCTATGAAACCTAAGAACGGCCCTAAGCCTGATGCTGAGTGCTATTACTGCAAGGAGAAGGGACACTGGAAGCGTAATTGCTCCAAGTATTTGGCAGATCTGAAGAGCGGCCTTGTCAAGAAGAAGAAAGAAGGTATATCTGATATACATGTTATAGATGTTTATCTCACTAGTTCTCGTTCTAGTACCTGGGTATTTGATACTGGTTCGGTTGCTCATATTTGTAACTCGAAACAGGAACTAAAGAATAAACGACAACTGCTGAAAGATGAAGTGACGATGCGCGTTGGAAACGGATCCAAGGTCAATGTGATCGCAGTCGGCACACTTCCTCTACATCTACCTTCGGGATTAGTTTTAAGCCTAAATAATTGTTATTATGTACCTGCGTTGAGCATGAACATTATATCTGGATCTTGTTTAATGCAAGACGGTTATTCATTCAAGTCTGAGAATAATGGTTGTTCTATTTTTATGAATAATATCTTTTATGGTCGAGCACCACAAAAGAATGGCTTATTTCTATTAGATCTCGATAGTAGTGATACGCATATACATAACATTGATGCTAAGCGAATTAAATTGAATGATAATTCTACTTATATGTGGCACTGTCGTCTTGGTCATATTGGAGTGAAACGCATGAAGAAACTCCATACTGATGGATTACTTGAATCACTTGACTTTGAGTCACTTGATAGATGCGAAGCATGTCTAATGGGAAAAATGACTAAGACTCCATTTTCTGGTATGATGGAGCGAGCTACTGACTTATTGGAAATCATACATACCGATGTGTGCGGACCAATGAGTGTAGCATCGCGCGGTGGTTATCGTTATGTTCTAACCTTCACAGATGATCTGAGTAGATATGGGTATATCTATTTCATGAAACATAAATCCGAAACTTTTGAGAAGTTTAAGGAATTCCAAAGTGAAGTAGAAAATCAACGTAACAAGAAGATTAAATTTCTACGATCTGATCGCGGAGGTGAATATCTGAGTTATGAGTTTGGCATGCATTTAAAGAAATGCGGAATACTTTCACAATTGACACCGCCGGGAACACCACAACGAAACGGTGTGTCCGAACGTCGTAATCGAACTCTCTTAGATATGGTTCGTTCTATGATGTCTCTTACTGATTTGCCGTTATCATTTTGGGGTTATGCATTAGAGACAGCCGCATTCACTTTAAATAGAGCACCATCAAAATCCGTAGAAACGACACCGTATGAATTATGGTTTAATAAGAAACCTAAGCTGTCGTTCCTTAAAGTTTGGGGTTGCGAAGCCTATGTAAAAAAGTTACAACCGGACAAGCTAGAACCCAAAGCGGAGAAATGCGTCTTCATAGGATACCCTAAGGAAACTATAGGGTACACTTTCTATCACAGATCCGAAGGCAAAATCTTTGTTGCTAAGAACGGAACCTTTCTTGAGAAAGAATTTCTCACTAAAGAAGTGACTGGAAGAAAAGTAGAACTCGATGAGATTAATGAATCTATACTCGTTGATCAGAGTAGCGCAGTACCGGAAGTTGTACCTGTACCGCCTACACCGGCAACAGAGGAAGCTAATGATAATGATCATGAAACTTCGAACGAGGAAACTACTGAACCTCGCAGATCGACAAGGGAACGTACCACTCCTGATTGGTATGATCCTTGTCTAAATGTCATGATTGTGGATAACAATGATGAGGACCCTGCGACGTATGAAGAAGCGATGATGAGCCCAGATTCCAACAAATGGCAAGAAGCCATGAAATCCGAAATGGGATCCATGTATGATAACAAAGTATGGACTTTGGTAGACTTACCTGATAGCCGAAAGGCTGTCGAGAATAAATGGATCTTCAAGAGAAAAACAGATGCTGATGGTAATATTACTGTCTATAAAGCTCGACTTGTCGCAAAGGGTTTCCGACAAATTCAAGGAGTTGACTACGATGAGACTTTCTCACCTGTAGCGAAGCTAAAATCTGTGAGGATTTTGTTAGCAATAGCTGCATTTTTCGATTATGAGATTTGGCAGATGGATGTCAAAACGGCGTTCCTTAATGGAGACATTGAGGAAGAGTTGTATATGGTACAACCCAAAGGTTTTGTTGATCCTAAAAATGCTGACAAAGTATGCAAACTTCAGCGTTCAATCTATGGACTGAAGCAAGCATCGAGAAGTTGGAACCGACGCTTTGATAAGGTGATCAAAGACTTCGGGTTTATACAGTGTCATGGAGAGGCCTGTATTTACAAGAAAGTGAGTGGGAGCTCTGTAGCATTCCTGATATTATATGTAGATGACATATTATTGATCGGGAATGATATAGAACTATTAAGCAGTGTAAAAGGTTATTTGAATAACAGTTTTTCAATGAAAGACCTTGGTGAAGCATCATATATATTAGGCATCAAGATTTATAGAGATAGATCAAGACGCCTAATAGGGCTATCACAGAGTACATACCTGGACAAGATTCTAAAGAAGTTTAGAATGGACGAAAGTAAGAAAGGGTTTTTACCTATGTTACCAGGCAAGGTCTTGAGTAAGACTCAAGGACCGGCTACGGCAGAAGAAAGAGAAAGGATGAATCAGATCCCCTATGCTTCGGCAGTAGGCTCTATTATGTATGCCATGCTATGTACAAGACCGGATATAGCACATGCTGTTAGTTTGACTAGCAGATATCAAAGTGATCCAGGAATGGAACACTGGACAGCGGTCAAGAATATCCTGAAGTACTTGAAAAGAACTAAGGATATGTTTCTTTGTTATGGAGGTGACCAAGAGCTCGTTGTAACAAGTTACACCGATGCAAGTTGGAACACTGATCCTGATGACTCTAAGTCACAATCTGGGTACGTGTTTATATTGAATGGTGCTGCAGTAAGCTGGGCAAGCTCGAAGCAGTGCACGGTGGCGAAGTCTTCAACAGAATCGGAGTACATAGCGGCTTCAGAGGCTTCATCAGAAGCGGTATGGATGAAGAGGTTCATTGTAGAGCTCGGTGTGGTTCCTAGTGCATTGGACCCATTAATCATTTACTGTGATAACATGGGTGCCATCGCCAATGCACAAGAGCCAAGGTCACACAAGAGGCTGAAGCATATCAAGCTGCGTTACCACTCGATTCGCGAGTACATCGAAGATGGAGAAGTAAAGATTTGCAAAGTACACACTGATCTGAATGTAGCAGATCCGTTGACTAAAGCTCTCCCTAGGGCAAAGCATGACCAACACCAGAATGCCATGGGTGTTAGGTATATTACAATGTAATCTAGATTATTGACTCTAGTGCAAGTGGGAGACTGAAGGAGATATGCCCTAGAGGCAATAATAAAGTGGTTATTATTTATATCTTTATGTTTATGATAAATGTTTATATATCATGCTATAATTGTATTAACCGAAACATTAGTACATGTGTGATATGTAGACAAACAAGAAGTCCCTAGTATGCCTCTTAAACTAGCTTGTTGATTAATGGATGATTAGTTTCATAATCATGAACATTGGATGTTATTAATAACAAGGTTATATCATTATATGAATGATGTAATGGACACACCCAATTAAGCGTAGCATAAGATCTCGTCATTAAGTTATTTGCTATAAGCTTTCGATACATAGTTACCTAATCCTTATGACCATGAGATCATATAAATCACTTATACCGGAAAGGTACTTTGATTACACCAAACACCACTGCGTAAATGGGTGGCTATAAAGGTGGGATTAAGTATCCGGAAAGTATGAGTTGAGGCATATGGATCAACAGTGGGATTTGTCCATCCCGATGACGGATAGATATACTCTGGGCCCTCTCGGTGGAATGTCGTCTAATGTCTTGCAAGCATATGAATGAGTTCATAAGAGACCACATACCACGGTACGAGTAAAGAGTACTTGTCAGGAGACGAGGTTGAACAAGGTATAGAGTGATACCGAAGATCAAACCTCGGACAAGTAAAATATCGCGAGACAAAGGGAATTGGTAATATATGTGAATGGTTCATTCGATCACTAAAGTCATCGTTGAATATGTGGGAGCCATTATGGATCTCCAGATCCCGCTATTGGTTATTGGTCGGAGTGAGTACTCAACCATGTCCACATAGTTCTCGAACCGTAGGGTGACACACTTAAAGTTGGATGTTGAAATGGTAGTACTTGAATATGGAATGGAATTGGAATATTTGTTCGGAGTCCCGGATGTGATCCCGGACATCACGAGGAGTTCCGGAATGGTCCGGAGAATAAGATTCATATATAGGATGTCATTTTATGTGAATAAAATGTCGCGGAAGGTTCTATGGAAGGTTCTAGAAGGTTCTAGAAAAGTCCGGAAGAAACCACCAAGGAAGGTGGAGTCCACAAGGGACTCCACCTCCATGGCCGGCCAGCCCTAGATGGGGTGGAGTCCCAAGTGGACTCCACCATAGGGGGCCGGCCACCCCCCACATGGGAGGTGGGAATCCCACCTTTGGGTGGGAGTCCTAGTTGGGCTAGGTTTGCCCCCTCCTATGGAAGGTTTTGGTTTCGGGTCTTATTCGAAGACTTGGACACCAACACTTGGGATCCACCTATATAATGAGGGGCAAGGGGAGGGGGCCGGCCACACCAAAGCCACCACCTTGGCCGCACCCCTTGGAGGCCGGCCACCCCCTCTCCCCAAACCCTAGCCGCCCCACTCCTCCTTCTTCCCCGCACGCTTAGCGAAGCTCCGCCGGGATTCTCCACCGCCACCGACACCACGCCGTCGTGCTGTCGGATTCAAGAGGAGCTACTACTTCCGCTGCCCGCTGGAACGGGGAGGTGGACGTCGTCTTCATCAACAACCGAACGTGTGACCGAGTACGGAGGTGCTGCCCGTTCGTGGCGCCGGAACGATCGTGATCAAGATCTTCTACGCGCTTTTGCAAGCGGCAAGTGAACGTCTACCGCAGCAACAAGAGCCTCATCTTGTAGGCTTTGGAATCTCTTCAAGGGTGAGACTCGATACCCCCTCGTTGCTACCGTCTTCTAGATTGCATCTTGGCTTGGATTGCGTGTTCGCGGTAGGAAATTTTTACTAGGGGGCCTTTTTCCTAAGGAACAACATGCACATTAGACCATACTAAAATTCCTATAGATGTTAAATTCTATATATGTCCATACCACAAGAGGGTTATGGTGTGCGCCTATGGAATTCCTTTAAGCCAAAAGATGCCAAGACAGTTCAACAAATAAGAGGTGAAATACTATATAAGTTACGTATATAAAAAAGATAGGGAGGAAATGTTACCAAATTGATTAGGATCCCATGCATAAACATTTCCAAGCTCAGTAACGGCGAACACAAGTCCGTTATGTATAATTGCATCGCAGTATATGGCGCCGTACTGAAACTGGTTTTCAAGAAATATCCATGTACGAGGATATTCGCCATGGAGGTAGGCAATTGCAAAGTCGAAGATTGCGACAAGGGAGAAATCTTTATACCCCCTAGCAGCTGTAGGAACTTGGCAAATAGCTATCTTCTGCAGTTGAATAGCAGAACGCTGATACTCGAATATAAGTGGATTGCGTGTGGTTTCCAACTTCTTCCTCAAAGATGGAAGCTTAATCTTGCGATGAGTGTAGACATTGAGGAGGTTCCACTTGCCTTCGGGGCCAACCATGGCGATCCAATCTCCATTGGCGCCTGCCCGCTCCTCATCCTTACCGTGTGGCATTAGGCCATCATAGGAGAACCTGTCCAGCGGCAGTAGTTTGCACTTGCTGTGCACCGGCAAATCCTCCTTGAACACCGCCCATGGTTTATCCGCCGGGTCACAACAGAGAACACACGGAAGGCCAAACGGCTGAGAAGCAGGCAGAGTGGCACTGTATTTGGCTGACTGAAGAATACTTTTGGAGGAACCGACTAGGGACGCGGCGGTGATGGCGTCGCACTGGCTGATGAGCACTTCAAGGGGGCCTTCCGTAAACACCTTGTGAAACAGCCCAGATCCACAGACCCTGCTCGATTTCGCCATCGCAATGAGGCAGGTGGTACAATGGGGTTGGTATTTTCTTGGGAGATCTACTGATTCGAACTTTGGGAGAGAGATGGCGATCAATGGCGGCAGGTGGGGGTTTGAGTTGGAGAACAGAGGCTCTCAAACTGGGCACTGCTGGATAGGATGCGAAAGCGCCATGGCGGAGACGCAGGCGCGTGCTATGGAAGCTGGGCGGAGTGGGGATAGACGACGGAGGTGAACCGAGACGCTCCTCCTCTTATGCATATACTGCCTACTGCAGTTTCGAGGAGAGTGTGAATGTGTTCAAAAAAAGAGGAGAGTGTGAATGTGTTCAAAAAAAGAGGAGAGTGTGAATGTGACCCGACACCCGAGTAGGAGCCGAGCAGACGGACTATAGGAGTAGCCCCATCATTACAGAACATTAATCGTGCTTCCTACAATAAATAAGTGAAACATCCCAGGCTTGTGTTGTCTAATCAAATCGATGGCCATGTCAGTATTATGGTGAACAAATAAAACAAATACACACCAACCTTGTTCTTTTTGCAACGTACACCAACCTAGCAAGGCATCAACCTTCTCGCCATCAACTACGACTCCGTGGCTCCGTCCCACCAAAGTTGTCTCAACTTTGTAAAAAAAATACATCTATCCATCTAAATTTTAACAAAGGTGAGACACTTTTGGTGGGACCGAGGGAGTACAAAAAAACTTCACTACTCCATGCTAGTATCGGCCACTAATTCAAATTTCAACTGAAGGCGTGCTATTTTATGGTCCTGAAAATTGCCAAAAAAAATACAACCCAAAAATGCAACAGATCCATGTTAAGGGGGTACACCCTACGCAATATACATTAAGAAACTTTGAAACTTCAGCGACCTTGTAAGAATGCCCATGACAGTGCAGTTTTGCCAAATTAGGAAGAGACGAAATATGAATTCAACCAAAGAAATCTAAACGAATCCTTAGACAATAGCATAGTTAACACGTTCAGAAAAAAATGATGACTCCAAAAGAACAACATTAGCAAGAAATACTCCATTTTAGTTTGAATTTGCAGTCACATACATATACTAGTAGTACTGCCAAAATACTATAATACTCCGAGCTGCATTCTAGCACTCCAACTAGCTAGCTAATAGTTCTGGAGTAGTAGTACTACTATACAAGTCCAAAATACATCCGAACGAACCCTACTTCGAACTAAACTACTCCCTCCGATCTTCGAGTAACTACATTGCAGTATGACTAAACGAAGATTATTGTATAACCTTCTTGTTGATGCAAACGCAGATAGGCAACACACGCTGCCCTCCATTCTGCTTCGCGTAACGGGGCGGCACCGCCAGGAAAGAAGTGAGCTGCTGCAACATGATCGAGCTAGGCGTCGGGGAGCTCGTCGGCTCGATTACCGCCATCAAGGTGTCCGTCGAGAGGTCACTGGTCCCAGCCGTCGCCGGCGCCGGCGGACCAATCACCAGCAGCTGCGCCTTGTACATCGGAAACAAGCACGCGGCCGACCTGATGCACACACAGGACACAATGGTGGTCGGGCCGAGCGCGCCAACGGTGATGGCGAACACGCTACCGTCTTCTTCCCCACTGCCGATGAACAGGTGTCCCCGCGGTTGTACCGGAACACGAACTATGCACCAGGCGGGTATGCCATACTGGAACGTAAACACTGGGATGGAGTGGGATGCTTGGAGGTGTACCAGGAGCTCCCGCGGCGGGCCGGTGAAGCTGCAGCCGGTATTGATGGCCTCTGTGCAGCCGCACGGACCATGCGGGCACGCGATATAGTGCTTGTAGGACTCCGTGGAGGCGACCAAGCTCTGGCAGCCGACGCACTTGACCATTGCCCCAGATCGATTCGACGGCGGCAATCTTGGCCCAGATCGATTCGACGGCGGCAACCACGCCGGCTGCTCGCACTTCTTGCACGGGTTCGGCGCAAGCTCGCCGACGCAGCGCCGACAGCCCATATGACCGCCCTTGCACTGCACGGAACAACGTACGTGGCATCAGTTGTCATTGACATTTCTCACAGGTGAACCTAAGAATGAAATCGGAAGGGAGCGACCTTGGATATGGGGGGTTTGAAGGGCAGCAGGCAGAGGGGGCACAAGAAGAGGGCCTCCTCCATCTTCAGAGAAGAGTGATCGGGAAAACGAGAACGGGATGGGTTCTTTTTTTTATACATGCCTTGGAGTGGAGTATGGATACTACTACTTATAGGAAGAACTTCCTTGCTAAGAATCGGCGTCGGCCGTACGCAAGCATAGATGCACCAGCGGCTCTGCAGTTTGTCAAAATAAAAGGACAGAGCTGCAGTGACTTGAAGTCTCCAAATCTCATTGTGACTTGGTGCCACCATCTACCAACCATTTGAGATCCAACGTTCCAAACTATCTCTTATTTCGAACCTAAAAACAAAAATTATGAAAAAAATCCAGTAAAATGTAGATGCCTTGTTCTAAAATCTGTGAATATTTCATCCCACTCGGACGATTAGCTTGTGATTAAAGAGCTTTTTACGTATACGAGCACTAGTTTAAACTAAATACTCCCTCTGATTCATATTAATTGACTTCAATATGGATGTATCTAGAACTAAAATGTGTCTAGTACATCCATATTAGAGTCAATTAATATGAACCGGAGGGAGTATATATTTGCTCACAAACCTTTGATTCAAATCGAATGAAACTTCACCAAAATATAAATCGAAATATGCACGATTAACTGGAAGTTCTTGAAATATTTCTGAGCAATTATAATAATTATTTAGTTTAAATTCTAAGTCGATCGCATACATTGGATCTGAGATGGATGATGGTGGATGGCAGAAGTTGAAGTCGCTGTGGTTGCTGGTGTACCATGGCCGACGATTTTGGTCCCTCCGTGGTGCATGTCAAAACTTTTTTTTCTCGTTTTTGAGGCCACCTAGCCCGACGAAAGCGGCCAAAACGTCGCGTATGGTGGCCCGGGACGTGGTGCATCGCGAATTCTCGGGTTCGCCGGCCGAGTCAACGCAAATCCGCACCGCCGAGGGATGTAGGGCCCAGATGGCAGCCTCTCTGGCATTGTTTTTTTCTCGATCGCGCCATCTCGTTCAACGTTCTCCGATCGAGCCGTTTACGATGCAGGATCATGGGTCCCGCATGTCATCCTCTATGAACCAAAATTCTTTCTATTCTTGGATTTTTTTGACCCCCTGATTTCTGGCTACTTCCTTTTTCTTTTGATCCCTTGCCGCCTTGGAAACGTTGAGACCGCTGCTGCTAAATGGGACCCGCATGTCATCCTCTATGTGCAATCAACTTTCTTTTCTTGGAGTTTTTTTGGCACCTCAAATTTGGTCACTTGCCTTTTTCTTTCGATCCCCTGCCGCCTCTCAAACGGTGATACCGCTGCTGCTAAATGGGACCCGCATGTCATCCTCTATGCACTATAAAACTTTCTTTTCTTGAATTATTTTTGGCACCTCATATTTGGTCACTTGCCTTTTTCTTTCGATCCCCTGCCGCCTCTCAAACGGTGATACCGCTGATGCTAAATGGGACCCGCATGTCATCCTCTATGCACTATAAAACTTTCTTTTCTTGAATTATTTTTGGCACCTCATATTTGGTCACTTGCCTTTTTCTTTCGATCCCCTGCCGCCTCTCAAACGGTGATACCGCTGCTGCTAAATGGGACCCGCATGTCATCCTCTATGTACTATAAAACTTTCTTTTCTTGAATTATTTTTGGCACCTCAAATTTGGTCACTTACCTTTTTCTTTCGATCCCTGCGCCTCTCAAACGGTGATACCGCTGCTGCTAAATGGGACCCGCATGTCATCCTCTATGTACTATAAAACTTTCTTTTCTTGGAGTTTTTTTTGGCACCTCAAATTTGGTCACTTGCCTTTTTCTTTCGATCCCCTGCCGCCTCTCAAACGGTGATACCGCTGCTGCTAAATGGGACCCGCATGTCATCCTCTATGTACTATAAAACTTTCTTTTCTTGGATTTTTTTTGACACCTCATATTTGGTCACTTGCCTTTTTCTTTCGATCCCCTGCCGCCTCTCAAACGGTGATACCGCTGCTGCTAAATGGGACCCGCATGTCATCCTCTATGTAAATCATGTTTCTTTTCTTGAATTATTTTTGGCTCCGATATTTGGTCACTTGCCTTTTTCTTTCGATCTCATGCCACGTTTGAAACGTTGAGGAACCTGCTCATGGGACCCGCATGTCATCCTCTATGTGCTATAAATGTTTATTTTCTTTATTTTTTTCACCCTGATTTTTGGCTATTTCCTTTTTCTTTTGATCCCGCCGCCTTTGAAACGTTGAGACCGCTGCTGCTAAATGGGACCCGCATGTCATCCTCTACGTACAATAAAGTTTCTTTTCTTGGATTATCTTTGGCTCCTGATATTTTGTCACTTGCCTTTTCTTTCGATCTCATGCCGCCTTTGAAACGTTGAGTAAGCTGCTGGCTCATGGGTCCCGCATGTCATCCTCTACGAACAATAAAAGTTTCCTTTCTTGGAGTTATTTTTACCCCTAATTTCTGGCTATTTACCTT
The DNA here is from genome assembly GCA_030979885.1 of Lolium multiflorum. Lineage (NCBI taxonomy): Eukaryota > Viridiplantae > Streptophyta > Magnoliopsida > Poales > Poaceae > Lolium > Lolium multiflorum. The sequence goes on from JAUUTY010001165.1 coordinate 35,159, forward strand.
TTTCTTTTGATCTCCTGCCCCCTTGAAACGATGAGGACGCTGTTGGCAGGTCGGTCCCACATGTCATCCTCTATGAACAATAAAAGTTTCCTTTGATGGATTTATTTTGAACCCCTAATTAATTTCTGGATATTTCCCCTGCCGCCTTGGAATCGTTGAGGATGCTGCTGCCTCATGGGTCCCGCATGTCATCCTCTCAGAACGGTAAATGTTTATTTTCTTGGATTTTGTTGACCAAACGATTTTTGGCTTATTTTTTCTTTCGATCACCTGCAGCCTTTAAAACGTTGAGGACGCCGCTGGCTCACGGGTCCCACATGTCAACCTCTATGAACAATAAACGCTGAGGATGCTGCTGCCTCATGGGTCCCGCATGTCATCCTCTCAGAACGAAAATGTTTCTTTTCTTGGATTTTTTACCAACAGATTTTTGGTTTATTTTTTCTTTCCATCCCCTGCCGCCTTTAAAACGTTGACGACGCTGTTGGCTCATGGGTCCCCGATGTCAGCCTCCCCGTACAAGAAACATATGATATCTTGATTATTTTGCAGACAATAAACAATGTATTGCGCTCTGAGCTATTTCAAACGGATAATTAAATCTTTATTTTTACATAAACAAACTTATATGTTGAATCTCCTTGTTTTTTTGTCTTTGCGAAGCATAGGACTTTCCTGTTTTTTTAGAAAATTCGGAACTTTCCTGTTTTGGAGTGGGCTGAAATTGTACGAGTCAAAAGGCCTAGCAGGATAGTTCGAAGGCCCAGATGTCCAGATGTAGCCCAATTGAAATCTTTCTTCTTGGATTTTTTTCACCCCTGATTTCTGGCTACTTCATTTTTCTTTTGGTTCTGTGCCGCCTCTCAAAACGTGAGACCGCTGCTGCAAAATGGGACCCGCATGTCATCCTCTATGTACAGTAAAATTTCTTTTCTTAGATTATTTTTGGCTCCTGATATTTGGTCACTTGCCTTTTTCTTTCGATCTCATGCCACGTTTGAAACGTTGAAAAACCTGCTGGCTCATGGGACCCGCATGTCATCCTCTATGTACAATAAAACTTTCTTTTCTTCGATTTTTTTGGCACCTCATATTTGGTCACTTGCCTTTTTCTTCGATCCCCTGCCGCCTCTCAAACGGTGATACCGCTGCTGCTAAATGGGACCCGCATGTCATACTCTATGTACAATCAAGTTTCTTTTCTTGAATTATTTTTGGATCCTGATATTTGGTCACTTGCCTTTTCTTTCGATCTCATGCCACGTTTGAAACGTTGAAAAACCTGCTGGCTCATGGGACCCACATGTCATCCTCTATGTACTATAAAAGTTCATTTTCTTGGTTTTTTTTCACCCTCTGATTTTCGGCTATTTCCTTTTTCTTTTGATCCCCCGCCTTTGAAACGTTGAGGACTCTGCTGGCTCATCGATAAAACTTTCCTTTCTTGGAGTTTTTTTACCCCCTAATTTCTGGCTACTTTCTTTTTCTTTTGATCTCAAGCCGCATTTGAAACGTTGAGACCGCTGCTGCTAAATGGGACCCGCATGTCATCCTCTACGAACAATAAAAGTTTCCTTTCTTGGAGTTATTTTTACCCCTAATTTCTGGCTATTTGCCTTTTTCTTTTGATCTCCTGCCCCCTTGAAACGATGAGGACGCTGTTGGCAGGTCGGTCCCACATGTCATCCTCTATGAACAATAAAAGTTTCCTTTGATGGATTTATTTTGAACCCCTAATTAATTTCTGGATATTTCCCCTGCCGCCTTGGAATCGTTGAGGATGCTGCTGCCTCATGGGTCCCGCATGTCATCCTCTCAGAACGGTAAATGTTTATTTTCTTGGATTTTGTTGACCAAACGATTTTTGGCTTATTTTTTCTTTCGATCACCTGCAGCCTTTAAAACGTTGAGGACGCTGCTGGCTCACGGGTCCCACATGTCAACCTCTATGAACAATAAACGCTGAGGATGCTGCTGCCTCATGGGTCCCGCATGTCATCCTCTCAGAACGAAAATGTTTCTTTTCTTGGATTTTTTACCAACAGATTTTTGGTTTATTTTTTCTTTCCATCCCCTGCCGCCTTTAAAACGTTGACGACGCTGTTGGCTCATGGGTCCCCGATGTCAGCCTCCCCGTACAAGAAACATATGATATCTTGATTATTTTGCAGACAATAAACAATGTATTGCGCTCTGAGCTATTTCAAACGGATAATTAAATCTTTATTTTTACATAAACAAACTTATATGTTGAATCTCCTTGTTTTTTGTCTTTGCGAAGCATAGGACTTTCCTGTTTTTTTAGAAAATTCGGAACTTTCCTGTTTTGGAGTGGGCTGAAATTGTACGAGTCAAAAGGCCTAGCAGGATAGTTCGAAGGCCCAGATGTCCAGATGCAGCCCAATTGAAATCTTTCTTCTTGGATTTTTTTCACCCCCTGATTTCTGGCTACTTCATTTTTCTTTTGGTTCTGTGCCGCCTCTCAAACGGTGAGACCGCTGCTGCAAAATGGGACCCGCATGTCATCCTCTATGTACAGTAAAATTTCTTTTCTTAGATTATATTTGGCTCCTGATATTTGGTCACTTGCCTTTTTCTTTCGATCTCATGCCACGTTTGAAACGTTGAAAAACCTGCTGGCTCATGGGACCCGCATGTCATCCTCTATGTACAATAAAACTTTCTTTTCTTCGATTTTTTTGGCACCTCATATTTGGTCACTTGCCTTTTTCTTTCGATCCCCTGCCGCCTCTCAAACGGTGATACCGCTGCTGCTATGGGACCCGCATGTCATACTCTATGTACAATCAAGTTTCTTTTCTTGAATTATTTTTGGATCCTGATATTTGGTCACTTGCCTTTTTCTTTCGATCTCATGCCACGTTTGAAACGTTGAAAAACCTGCTGGCTCATGGGACCCACATGTCATCCTCTATGTACTATAAAAGTTCATTTTCTTGGTTTTTTCACCCTCTGATTTTCGGCTATTTCCTTTTTCTTTTGATCCCCTGCCGCCTTTGAAACGTTGAGGACTCTGCTGGCTCATCGATAAAACTTTCCTTTCTTGGAGTTTTTTACCCCTAATTTCTGGCTACTTTCTTTTTCTTTTGATCTCAAGCCGCATTTGAAACGTTGAGACCGCTGCTGCTAAATGGGACCCGCATGTCATCCTCTACGAACAATAAAAGTTTCCTTTCTTGGAGTTATTTTTTACCCCTAATTTCTGGCTATTTGCCTTTTTCTTTTGATCTCCTGCCCCCTTGAAACGATGAGGACTGTTGGCAGGTCGGTCCCACATGTCATCCTCTATGAACAATAAAAGTTTCCTTTGATGGATTTATTTTGAACCCCTAATTAATTTCTGGATATTTCCCCTGCCGCCTTGGAATCGTTGAGGATGCTGCTGCCTCATGGGTCCCGCATGTCATCCTCTCAGAACGGTAAATGTTTATTTTCTTGGATTTTGTTGACCAAACGATTTTTGGCTTATTTTTTCTTTCGATCACCTGCAGCCTTTAAAACGTTGAGGGCTGCTGGCTCACGGGTCCCACATGTCAACCTCTATGAACAATAAACGCTGAGGATGCTGCTGCCTCATGGGTCCCGCATGTCATCCTCTCAGAACGAAAATGTTTCTTTTCTTGGATTTTTTACCAACAGATTTTTGGTTTATTTTTTCTTTCCATCCCCTGCCGCCTTTAAAACGTTGACGACGCTGTTGGCTCATGGGTCCCCGATGTCAGCCTCCCCGTACAAGAAACATATGATATCTTGATTATTTTGCAGACAATAAACAATGTATTGCGCTCTGAGCTATTTCAAACGGATAATTAAATCTTTATTTTTACATAAACAAACTTATATGTTGAATCTCCTTGTTTTTTTGTCTTTGCGAAGCATAGGACTTTCCTGTTTTTTTAGAAAATTCGGAACTTTCCTGTTTTGGAGTGGGCTGAAATTGTACGAGTCAAAAGGCCTAGCAGGATAGTTCGAAGGCCCAGATGTCCAGATGCAGCCCAATTGAAATCTTTCTTCTTGGATTTTTTTCACCCCCTGATTTCTGGCTACTTCATTTTTCTTTTGGTTCTGTGCCTCTCAACGGTGAGACCGCTGCTGCAAAATGGGACCCGCATGTCATCCTCTATGTACAGTAAAATTTCTTTTCTTAGATTATTTTTGGCTCCTGATATTTGGTCACTTGCCTTTTTCTTTCGATCTCATGCCACGTTTGAAACGTTGAAAAACCTGCTGCTATGGGACCCGCATGTCATCCTCTATGTACAATAAAGTTTTCTTTTCTTCGATTTTTTTGGCACCTCATATTTGGTCACTTGCCTTTTTCTTTCGATCCCCGCCTCTCAAACGGTGATACCGCTGCTGCTAAATGGGACCCGCATGTCATACTCTATGTACAATCAAGTTTCTTTTCTTGAATTATTTTTGGATCCTGATATTTGGTCACTTGCCTTTTTCTTTCGATCTCATGCCACGTTTGAAACGTTGAAAAACCTGCTGGCTCATGGGACCCACATGTCATCCTCTATGTACTATAAAAGTTCATTTTCTTGGTTTTTTTTTCACCCTCTGATTTTCGGCTATTTCCTTTTTCTTTTGATCCCCTGCCGCCTTTGGACTCTGCTGGCTCATCGATAAAACTTTCCTTTCTTGGAGTTTTTTTTACCCCCTAATTTCTGGCTACTTTCTTTTTCTTTTGATCTCAAGCCGCATTTGAAACGACCGCTGCTGCTAAATGGGACCCGCATGTCATCCTCTATGTACAATAAAGTTTTCTTTTCTTGGATTATCTTTGTCTCCTGATATTTTGTCACTTGCCTTTTTCTTTCGATCTCATGCCGCCTTTGAAACGTTGAGGAAGCTGCTGGAGCATGGGTCCCGCATGTCATCCTCTATGAACAATAAAAGTTTCCTTTCTTGGAGTTATTTTTTACCCCTAATTTCTGGCTACTTCCTTTTTCTTTTGATCCCCTGCCGCCTTTGAAACGTTGAAGACTTTGCTGGCTCATGGGTCCCACATGTCAGCCTCTATGAACAATAAACACTTCCTTTCTTGGAGTTATTTTGTACCCCTAATTTCTGGCTATTTGCCTTTTTTCTTTCGATCCCCAGTCGCCTTCTAAACGTAGAGGACGCTGCTGGCTCGTGGGTCCCAGATGTCAGCCTCCATGGACAATAAACCTCTCCTTTGTTGGATTTATTTTTCACCCTCTGATTTTGGCTATTTCCTTTTTCTTTTGATCCACTGCCGCCTTGGAAACATTGAGTAAGCTGCTGACACATGGGGCCCGCATGTCATCCTCTATGTACAATCAACTTGCAAGATCTTCGAGCGAAAGAGCTTGTATTAGTGGGACCCATATGTCAACCTCTATGTACAATAAAAGTTTCCTTTCTTGGATTATTTTTAGCTCCTGATATTCGGTCACTTTCCTTTTTCTTTCGATCTCAAGCCGCCTCTGAAACGTTGAGTAAGGTGCTGGCTCATGGGACCCACATGTCATCCTCTATGTACAATAAAGTTTCTTTTCTTGGATTTTTTTTACCCCTGATTTTTGGTCACTTGCCTTGACGCTGCTGGCTCATGGGTCCCACATGTCAGCATCTATGAACAATAAACCTTTCCTTTGTTGGATTTATTGTTTACCCCTAATTTCTGGCTATTTGCCTTTTTCTTTTGATCCCCACCGGCCTTTGAAAACGTTGAGGAACCTGCTGGCTCATGGGACCCGCATGTCATCCTCTATGTACTATAAAATTTCTTTTCTTGGTTTTTTTTCACCTCTGATTTTTGGCTATTTCCTTTTTCTTTTGATCCCCTGCCTTGGAAACGTTGAGTAAGCTGCGACTCATGGGACCCGCATGTCATCCTCTATGTACAATCAACTTTCTTTTTTTGGAGTTTTTTACCCCCTAATTTCTGGCTACTTTCTTTTTCTTTTGATCTCAAACCGCATTTGAAACGCTGAAACCGCTGCTGCAAAATGGGACCCGCATGTCATCCTCTATGTACAATAAGTTTCATTTCTTGGATTATTTTTGGCTCCTGATATTTGGTCACTTGCCTTTTTCTTCCGATCTCATGCCGCCTTTGAAACGTTGAGTAAGCTGCTGGCTCATGGGTCCCGCATGTCATCCTCTACGAACAATAAAAGTTTCATTTCTTGGAGTTATTTTTGACCCCTAATTTCTGGCTACTTCCTTTTTTCTTTTGATCCACTGCCGCCTTTGAAACGGTGAGGATTCTGCAGACTAATACAAGCTTTTTCTCTCCAAGATCTTGCAAGTTGATAGATTAAATCATGGAATTATTAGGATATGTTTTAAATTTCAAATCCACTTTATGAATTATTAAAAATACCGTTATCCATGTGGGTATGGAGCGAACAAGGATTTTCATATTGGGCATGAGCAGTTTCAAAAATTGGAACCCAATAATTCAAAATAAATAAAAACAACTTTTATGTAGAATCTCCGCGTTTTTTTCTTTTGCCATTCATAGGATCTGTGTTTCATTAGAAAAGGGCCGAAATTGCATGAGCAGAAAGGCCCATTTGTAGTTATTGGGCTTCGACAGCCGGAGCAAGTAGGCCGATAGCAATTACCATGTAGATGGCCGTTGGCAACCCAAAGTGAAATATTGGGCCCAACAGGGGAAGGCTGAACAGTACTATTTTCTAATTGGAAGGTGGTACATGGCGTAATCCTGCCAAAAAAAAAGATGGACACGGGTTGCTGAAATTTGCCCATCTGCGCCTAATATCGCCGCCGCGGCTCCGCTTCCGCCGCCGCCGCCATGCCTCGTCTCGCGTCGAGCTCGCGGTACTGCCGCGTCTCGGGCACGGGGTACCGCGGCGTCCGCGCGCGCCCCAAAGGTACGTATTACGCGGAGATACGTGACGGCGGCGAGCGCATCGGCCTCGGCACCTACGAGACCGCGCACGAGGCCGCGCGCGCGTACGACGCCGTGGCGTGGCGGCTCGGGCGCCCGCGATCGTCGATGAATTTCCATGACGTGTGGACGCGCCAGCAGGCCGAGGATCTCGCGCCGCCGCCGTACATCGTTAGACAGGAGGAACAGCACCGCCGCCGCGAGACGGAGCGCCGTTTGCGCATCGCCGAGCGGGACGAGCGCGCGGCGCGCGAGTGGGCGGCCCGCTTCCCCGAGGACGTTGCCGCCGAGAACGAGCACTTCCGCAGACGGAGGGCGGAGAAGGCGACGAGGCGGGCAGCGAAGAAGGAGGACCGCGCACGACGGAGGGCGGAGAAGGCGACGAAGCGGGCCTTCATCGAAGCGCAGCTCGCCGGGCCGACCACCATTGGCGAGGACGACCCCCGTTGGATTGACCTCTTCTCGTCGGATCCGGTGTCGGGCACGACACCGGACTCGTCAGATGTCGAGTTTTAGTTTAGTTTTATCGCACTACTTTGTAAAAATATGAACTACGGAGTATCTATCAAGCTAATTTTATCCTATTTTATGTCTATTTCTAGTCTTTGTTTGATCTTCTGTTTTACTGCACTCTATTTTTCATTATATTCTGTTTTTGGCGCTGCATTTATAGCGCCTCTGAAAATACGCTGTTTCAGCCCTGCATTTGGCCGCCACAGTTTGCAGCTTCCGGTGAAGCTATTGCCGGCTCCATGCGCAGCATCAGCCATTCAGCCCACAGCGCCAAAATATAGAGCCACTGCTGGAGTTGCTGTAATATGTTTGTCAGCAGGAGCTTACCTAATTAGTTAAAAAAAAGATGTTCAGCGTGGGATTCGAAAAAAAGATCTTCATGTTTTTTTCCTAGCTATCCTAGTTCGGACTTTTTATTGTGTTGGCTAGTGCATGAAGCTTGACACCTGTATTATGTGATCCTGATATGAGGATAAGAACACCTTCAGCTTGCATTGCTAATGGTGTCTACTGCAGCAGTGGCGTACATTCAATGGAGACTGATGCAAGAGAGTTGGTACTGGTGAGCCTGCACTTGACATCATCGTGCCACCTGAAGTAGGTGGTGTATTGGGATTAGACTGATAAGCATAGCACCTTGCAAAGAACAAGATGATGCTAGTGTTGGTTAACGTGATTTTACGCCAAAAGTCATGTATGCTCAACAGGTGCCGTACCTAGTTTGGATATTGTGTTGTTACCCTTTTGTGGTTTGGTGTTTGTCCAACAGAGAAAGCTACTCTTTTCCCGTGTAAGTGTTATTATGTGAACAAAAGTTGTGTGTACATATATATCGGTCAGAGAACCAAGATTGCATATTCTTGCCTGGTTATAACACATAAGTCATAATAACAATTAAAGAGAAAAGGAACATTTGCCTTTGCAATGTGATTGTGCCAAGTAGATTAGACAACCAACCACAAACATTACAGGTCAACAGCCAAACGCATGCGAAAGTCCTAAGGTAAGCTCCATAATACATGTTGAAACCAAAAGCCTAGAAACCATAAGAAAGGTAGCTCCACATCACAGTTCCACGACAGCAGCATACTGATCATAAAACATATATCAAGTCAGGACAGCTGCACCACTGGGTAAGCATCCATGGGGTCTGGCTCAAGAGCGAAGACTGTGTGAATGCTGCAAAATGTGGCTCTTGCCTCACCCCACCCATACATCTTATCATGGAACCTTACCAAATCAGCATGAATCATCTTGACATAAACATAGCTCCTCTCTCCATGCTGATGGGATTGAACAATGCGCCAGTTGCAGTGCTTCAGCTTGTCAAACAGTATGCAGGAGATGACGAAGCATGCTGGCTGGTCTTTTGTAGTGACAATGGCTTGGAGTAGCTGGTCCTGTGAACCACCCAACTGGATCTTTAGAGCTTGAAGGACAGTCCGTGCTATATAAGCTACCGTTGCTGACTTCAGCTCGGGTTCAGGTGAATGACAGCTGACATCTTGTCCTAGAGATGCAGATCCTTCTTGATCAGATTCAGCGGAATCATCACCACTACTTACAGGTGCGTCAGGTACATGCTCCAGTTCATAGGAGTCGGGTGGGACAGCACCGTTTGCTGAAATCTCTACAATACCAGCTCCAGGTAGACCACCAGTCTCTACAGAGGGTAAACCACCAATATCCACTTCAGAGGATTCTCGTGGCACGACACCTTTCGCTAGAGGCTCTACCCTACCAGCTCCAGGTCCACCACCAGTCAGTACTGTGGGCATAGTCATGACGGGTTCTACCAATACAAAACCTCCTTCGGGTGCAGGATCATCAGTAGCAACTCCAGCATCAGCACCAGTTAAATCGGTCTTGACAATAGGTAAACCGTTTTGCTCCAGTTCAGAGAATTCCCGTGGCACGACACCGTTCACTAGAGGCTCTACACTAGCAGCTCCAGCTGCACCACCAGTTTCTACAGCAGGGGGTAAACCCAATCCACAACCTTCTTCATGTGGCACGATGATGCCAGGTATAGGCTCATCAGTACCAGGTCCAGCTGCATCAGTCTCCATAGACAGTAAACAAGGTGGCGTCGGAGGTTTAAAAGACTGGCATGCCATTTCACCTTTGTCATCAGACAATATAGAGTTTTCTTCAACTCTATGTTTCTGCAATAATAAGCACATGAACAGAAATTAGACCAGAGCATCTAGCCATCTAACAGGGGCAGCGGCAAAACAAGCGTCGGTCCATATGTTTACCTTGTCATCTGGGATATCAGAACACACAGATTTAGAAGTCATTTCACATAGCATCCGCTTTTTCGTTCCTTCCCCTACGTCCATCTGGAATAAGTAATACTATTGATCACATAAAACTAATTAATCAAATATATGCATATGTTGAGAAGTTTGCACGGCAAATTGTGGATTCTGCTTTTATCACCTACGAATCGTCGTTCTATATATTTACCTTGTTATCTGGGATATCAGAAGTCACAGAATGAGAAGTCATCTCACTAAGTATCGGTTTTTTCGCTCTTTCCCCTCCATCCATCTGCAATAAGAAGTACTATTGATCACATAAAGCCAATTCATTGAATATATGCATATGTTGAGAAGTTTGCACAACAAATTGTGGATTCTACTTCCAATCACCAAGTAATCTCGTGAGAAATGCATGATCAAGATATGTTTCTCCCTCTTGATCGACATCTGCATCTCCATTAAGACTAATCATCGTGCGATGGTGCTAGCGCATACACTTCCAATCACCAGACAAGCAAAAAATTGTTGATTCTAGTAATGCTTAATCAGCAGTGGCCATGGAACGACCACAGATCGACCAAGCAAAAAAATAAATCATCAGCCTACTGACCACCAGGCAAAACAAACTAGGCCCATACATGGCCTCACAAATCATCATCAAACGTCGATCAAACTAGCAAGTTTGAACATGGATTACTAATTTATTTTCTGATAAAGTGAGTATATTAATATCGAAAGATATTGATTACACTGAGCCTCTGCAACAACGCAATACCTTACTGGTAGTACGGATGCACATGGATTCCTAATACTCCCTCTGTTCGGTTTTAATTAGTCGACGCGAGGGAGAGAAGAAAATGAACTGTCGATGCTTTCAACTAGAGTCAATTAAATACGAACGGAAGAAGTACGTAGTAGTATTGACAAATATCCGGATCTAGTCTAAAAACAAATTGGCATGTAAATCCTAGTAGTCTACTAAACTAGGATCAATACCCTAGATTAGGGTTGCAAGCGGCGTCCGCGAATCGTCCCGCAAAGCAGAAAATTAGAGCAAATAGTGGTTGAGATTAGAGCAGATTTAAAGCACTCGCACTGAAACTAGCTAGCCCGCTACCCACCCCGCTTGACACCCTGCCCTAGATGTGAATCTACACCAAATATTCAAACAAGGATGAGCAACCGCCAATAAAATTTTATCCGCACATCATCATCTCTACCATACACAAGGGTATGGTGATTTCACATACAGCCATTGTTGCCGCGGGACGAGGATGAGTGATGCGCCGCGGAGAAGGTGCCTCACGCCTCTGTCGCCGCCGCCGTCGAAGAGGAAGTCGAAGCCGCGCGATTGTGGTCCGTCGCCGATATGGAGGTGGAGCTACTAGGGAAGAGATGGAGGTGGAGGTGGAGAGGGAGTGATGGTTTGTACTAGTGGCGGCCGGTGAGGTAGTTATAAATACAGCCTCTCTCTCTTTTTTGGCAAGGAATGCAGCTTCTCTTGGAAGGCAACGAGGCAACGCACTCCAGATTTCGTATATTACTATAATAATATGGGCGGAGAAATTTGGACGCATCTGTGTTGTCTTGTCAAATGAATCACCAGGATTTGCTTTTAGTACTCCAGATTTGGGCGACCCAAGGAAGTAGAGATAGTAATGTACGCCATCTAGCTGCACGCTATCAAATCAAATAAATGGTCATGCCATTTACTTTTAAGATGGTGCAGCAGTTATTCTGACCAAAGAAACATGCACGTCTGCTGATTATTTCTGATGGGTATACATTTACCGTCCGCTAGCAAAGATTGTTTGGCACATTGTTCTTATGGCTTTCAACATCACACCCCTTAATAATATTATTAATCAATGTTTGGGCAATCAATTGAGTGTGTTAATAAAAAATTAAAACCCACAAATCCAACTGTACTATTTTTAGGGCCATATGAAGGACAAGGAATGATTTTAAATGCCATATGGAGTACCTCCAACCATGTGAAATATGGTTCTGTCATGCAGGTGATACCCATGGCTTCGCATTGGATCTGTATGTTGTCCTACATACAGTCAACTATGAAGTACCACGATTTGGTTTTTGGGTGCAACCGGCTAGAGAATGATGCACGGGTTTGTACAGCCAGTACAATTCACATTAAGATTTTCTGATAGGATGTTGATGTGTATATGTAAGAATCATACACTAGAATGTCTTCTATGTTTAGATGGTTGATCTACGTTTATACTTTCTGTGAACCATGAGGTTAAGACCTTTGTACTGTAATAAAGATTGCTAAATAACAGTATATATGTATGCCTCTAGGGACACTGAAACAGCCAAACAACCATGCATGTGCATAGACCGTATTTGATCAAATTAAAAGAAGCACCTCGGTTCATGCAAATAGCATCAGTTAATCACCTAAGTCCATTAGCTATAAATAGTTAAATAGGAGTCAAGACCAACTGAGCTAGCTAGTAGTATGATCCTACTATTACATAAATATCCCTAACTCTGATTGTCTTTGTTCCAGTCCAGCGCGTTGGTGTAGCTTGGGATGAACCAAAACCCCGTATGCCAGTTGGCCCCTGGACCGCTGCTTGAGAAAGAGATGCTTTGGTGGTCTTCGCCATTTAGACTGAAGCGGAAAATTTCTTGATGTGATGTGTCAAACTGAGAGCCAATGGCCTGAGGCGTGGTGTAGATGCAGTTTCTTCTTGTCAAATATCCTGGGGGAAATGTTGCACCACCCACTGGCATGAAAATCGGATAGTTCAACCCAAGGAACATAGAATAGTCTCCAAGATTAGTAACCCTTTCCCACGGGTTGGCTGGAAGTAACCGACTAGTGTCATTCGAGAATACAATGCAGGTATACCCCGAATAGCTGTGAACAGCGCGACCGCAATGGACAGAAGGGGTACTATCATAATAAGTTGGAGCACCGTCAGCGTCAAAATCCATTACGCCACGTGCATAGACCAGGAGAAGTCTAGAACGATCTTGAGATCTTGCCAGCCACCACGTACGACTATTAGAGTCAAAATCATCATCGCCATCAAATCCAGCCGTCCACGGAATGAATGGAGCAGGGAGCACTATAGGACCTTGAAAAAGGAAAGAACACGTCACATGAAAATATATTTCATGATTTATCTACTAGTGATATTGATTTGATATTGTAGATGCCAATACTAGTACTTTATAATATAAACAAATGAAAGTCTTTATCAATATTGCATGGCAGCTTTATTGATTCTATTTCTACTCTACCTTAAATTTTCTAGGGAGTAATAATAAAGAAACTTAATTACTAGGGGGCCTTTTTCCTAAGGAACAACATGCACATTAGACCATACTAAAATTCCTATAGATGTTAAATTCTAAATATGTCCATACCACAAGAGGGTTATGGTGTGCGCCTATGGAATTCCTTTAAGCCAAAAGATGCCAAGACAGTTCAACAAATAAGAGGTGAAATACTATATAAGTTACGTATATAAAAAAGATAGGGAGGAAATGTTACCAAATTGATTAGGATCCCATGCATAAACATTTCCAAGCTCAGTAACGGCGAACACAAGTCCGTTATGTATAATTGCATCGCAGTATATGGCGCCGTACTGAAACTGGTTTTCAAGAAATATCCATGTACGAGGATATTCGCCATGGAGGTAGGCAATTGCAAAGTCGAAGATTGCGACAAGGGAGAAATCTTGATACCCCCTAGCAGCTGTAGGAACTTGGCAAATAGCTATCTTCTGCAGTTGAATAGCAGAACGCTGATACTCGAATATAAGTGGATTGCGTGTGGTTTCCAACTTCTTCCTCAAAGATGGAAGTTTGATCTTGCGATGAGTGTAGACATTGAGGAGGTTCCACTTGCCTTCGGGGCCAACCATGGCGATCCAATCTCCATTGGCGCCTGCCCGCTCCTCATCCTTACCGTGTGGCACTAGGCCATCATAGGAGAACCTGTCCAGCGGCACTAGTTTGCACTTGCTGTGCACCGGCAAATCCTCCTTGAACACCCATGGTTTATCCGCCGGGTCACAACAGAGAACACACGGAAGGCCAAACGGCTGAGAAGCAGGCAGAGTGGCACTGTATTTGGCTGACTGAAGAATACTTTTGGAGGAACCGACTAGGGACGCGGCGGTGATGGCGTCGCACTGGCTGATGAGCACTTCAAGGGGGCCTTCCGTAAACACCTTGTGAAACAGCCCAGATCCACAGACCCTGCTCGATTTCGCCATCGCAATGAGGCAGGTGGTACAATGGGGTTGGTATTTTCTTGGGAGATCTACTGATTCGAACTTTGGGAGAGAGATGGCGATCAATGGCGGCAGGTGGGGGTTTGAGTTGGAGAACAGAGGCTCTCAAACTGGGCACTGCTGGATAGGATGCGAAAGCGCCATGGCGGAGACGCAGGCGCGTGCTATGGAAGCTGGGCGGAGTGGGGATAGACGACGGAGGTGAACCGAGACGCTCCTCCTCTTATGCATATACTGCCTACTGCAGTTTCGAGGAGAGTGTGAATGTGTTCAAAAAAAGAGGAGAGTGTGAATGTGTTCAAAAAAAGAGGAGAGTGTGACTGTGACCCGACACCCGAGTAGGAGCCGAGCAGACGGACTATAGGAGTAGCCCCATCATTACAGAACATTAATCGTGCTTCCTACAATAAATAAGTGAAACATCCCAGGCTTGTGTTGTCTAATCAAATCGATGGCCATGTCAGTATTATGGTGAACAAATAAAACAAATACACACCAACCTTGTTCTTTTTGCAACGTACACCAACCTAGCAAGGCATCAACCTTCTCGCCATCAACTACGACTCCGTGGCTCCGTCCCACCAAAGTTGTCTCAACTTTGTAAAAAAAAATGTCTCAGTCAACTGAGATTTTTTTAAGTCTAAGTTAATTACAAAAAAGTGCTTGAGTTGCACTTTTCTGTTAAAAAAGTGCAATTGCACTTTTCTACCAGAAAATGTGCAACTGGACCGAGTTGCACTTTTCTTTGAACTGCAGTTGCACTTTTCAGGTGACTGAGACTTAAGAAAATCTGTTTAAAAAAAAAATACATCTATCCATCTAAATTTTAACAAAGGTGAGACACTTTTGGTGGGACCGAGGGAGTACAAAAAAACTTTACTACTCCATGCTAGTATCGGCCACTAATTCAAATTTCAACTGAAGGCGTGCTATTTTATGGTCCTGAAAATTGCCAAAAAAAATACAACCCAAAAATGCAACAGATCCATGTTAAGGGGGTACACCCTACGCAATATACATTAAGAAACTTTGAAACTTCAGCGACCTTGTAAGAATGCCCATGACAGTGCAGTTTTGCCAAATTAGGAAGAGACGAAATATGAATTCAACCAAAGAAATCTAAACGAATCCTTAGACAATAGCATAGTTAACACGTTCAGAAAAAAATGATGACTCCAAAAGAACAACATTAGCAAGAAATACTCCATTTTAGTTTGAATTTGCAGTCACATACATATACTAGTAGTACTGCCAAAATACTATAATACTCCGAGCTGCATTCTAGCACTCCAACTAGCTAGCTAATAGTTCTGGAGTAGTAGTACTACTATACAAGTCCAAAATACATCCGAACGAACCCTACTTCGAACTAAACTACTCCCTCCGATCTTCGAGTAACTACATTGCAGTATGACTAAACGAAGATTATTGTATAACCTTCTTGTTGATGCAAACGCAGATAGGCAACACACGCTGCCCTCCATTCTGCTTCGCGTAACGGGGCGGCACCGCCAGGAAAGAAGTGAGCTGCTGCAACATGATCGAGCTAGGCGTCGGGGAGCTCGTCGGCTCGATTACCGCCATCAAGGTGTCCGTCGAGAGGTCACTGGTCCCAGCCGTCGCCGGCGCCGGCGGACCAATCACCAGCAGCTGCGCCTTGTACATCGGAAACAAGCACGCGGCCGACCTGATGCACACACATGACACAATGGTGGTCGGGCCGAGCGCGCCAACGGTGATGGCGAACACGCTACCGTCTTCTTCCCCACTGCCGATGAACAGGTGTCCCCGCGGTTGTACCGGAACACGAACTATGCACCAGGCGGGTATGCCATACTGGAACGTAAACACTGGGATGGAGTGGGATGCTTGGAGGTGTACCAGGAGCTCCCGCGGCGGGCCGGTGAAGCTGCAGCCGGTATTGATGGCCTCTGTGCAGCCGCACGGACCATGCGGGCACGCGATATAGTGCTTGTAGGACTCCGTGGAGGCGACCAAGCTCTGGCAGCCGACGCACTTGACCATTGCCCCAGATCGATTCGACGGCGGCAATCTTGCCCCAGATCGATTCGACGGCGGCAACCTCGCCGGCTGCTCGCACTTCTTGCACGGGTTCGGCGCAAGCTCGCCGACGCAGCGCCGACAGCCCATATGACCGCCCTTGCACTGCACGGAACAACGTACGTGGCATCAGTTGTCATTGACATTTCTCACAGGTGAACCTAAGAATGAAATCGGAAGGGAGCGACCTTGGATATGGGGGGTTTGAAGGGCAGCAGGCAGAGGGGGCACAAGAAGAGGGCCTCCTCCATCTTCAGAGAAGAGTGATCGGGAAAACGAGAACGGGATGGGTTCTTTTTTTTATACATGCCTTGGAGTGGAGTATGGATACTACTACTTATAGGAAGAACTTCCTTGCTAAGAATCGGCGTCGGCCGTACGCAACCATAGATGCACCAGCGGCTCTGCAGTTTGTCAAAATAAAAGGACAGAGCTGCAGTGACTTGAAGTCTCCAAATCTCATTGTGACTTGGTGCCACCATCTACCAACCATTTGAGATCCAACGTTCCAAACTATCTCTTATTTCGAACCTAAAAACAAAAATTATGAAAAAAATCCAGTAAAATGTAGATGCCTTGTTCTAAAATCTGTGAATATTTCATCCCACTCGGACGATTAGCTTGTGATTAAAGAGCTTTTTACGTATACGAGCACTAGTTTAAACTAAATACTCCCTCTGATTCATATTAATTGACTTCAATATGGATGTATCTAGAACTAAAATGTGTCTAGTACATCCATATTAGAGTCAATTAATATGAACCGGAGGGAGTATATATTTGCTCACAAACCTTTGATTCAAATCGAATGAAACTTCACCAAAATATAAATCGAAATATGCACGATTAACTGGAAGTTCTTGAAATATTTCTGAGCAATTATAATAATTATTTAGTTTAAATTCTAAGTCGATCGCATACATTGGATCTGAGATGGATGGTGGATGGTGGCACCAAGTCACTGTGAGACTTGGAAGTATCAAGTCAGTGAAGCTCTATCCCAAAATAAAAGCTTCGTGAAGGGGGCAGTTTGGTTCAAAAAAGAAGACAGTGCCAAGCAGTTGTCAAACAATACCCATATAGTCAAATGTACTCCCTCTGATTCAAATGAATTGACTCAACTTTGTCTAGATATATGGATGTATCAAGTCACTGAAGCTAAAATAAAAGCTTCATGAAGGGGGAAGTTTGGTTCGAAAAAAATACAGTGCCAAGCAGCTGTCAAATAGTACCATAACGTCAAATGTACTCCCTCCGATTCAAACGAAATGACTCAACTTTGTATTTTGCATGTTAAAGGTTTTTCGTAAAACTTGGCCAATCTTAACATAGTTTGCCTTTCTAAAAAAAGATATAAGCCCTAAGGCTCCTTTGATTCATAGGATGGGAAAACCATAGAAATATGGAAAACATAGGATTGAGATTTAATGGCTAGTTGAATCATATAGGAAGATGAGTTGTGTTTGATTGTGCCAAAGGAAATTTTCCATGAGGTATGACCTAATGTTTTATTCTTATAGGATTTGCACTGCAAGATTCCTATAGGATATGTTCCTATGAATCAAACAACTAGTGTGGGGAAAATTCACATGTGATCTAAATCCTACATAATTCCTATACAAATCCTATATATGAATTTTAGTTGTTAGGTCACTTAAAATGACTTCACTTGAAGGGTTACATTTTTGTTTTTTCTGAATTAGTAGTGATGCCTAACCATATATATACCTAAACCAAGAGAATCAGCATAAACTTATGTATATTAATAGTAAGCGCATATATGAATGTTTTTTATCTACAAACCCAGGGTCATATATATGTACATAGAAACATGCATATATGCTAGTTTTTGTACCTTGGTGTGTTCCTCTTTTGGGCTATCTCTTTTTTGTTCACCGGTTCACAACCAACGCCCTAGATTGATAAACAAGGTCTAGACGTATAAAACCAGACAAATTGTATCTGGCCCTAACACTAAATACTTATAAAGTCAAGCATGAAGAGAAGTTGTTTTGGGTTTCAAACATGGAAATTTCAAAAACCCTCTCAAAGAGCTTCATTTTGGAGTGACTAAGAAGGATCCATAGGAAACTATGTACTAATACAGTATAATGATCACCCGAGTTATTAGAGCAACAAGTCTGTCACTTACGTGTGGTTCCCATGCGTGAGGTCCCACACTTCAGGTGAGCACAAGTCACGTAGTCTTCTTATGTCATATAGTAAGCATTCAATTAAGTTGATAAACAAGGTCTAGAGACATATCAAACCAGAAAAATCATGTATCTACCCCTATATATCCTAAACCCGACTTATGAGTCAAGCATGAAGAAAGTGGTTTTGGTTTCAAACATGGAAATTTCAAAAACCCTCTCCCAAGGCTTCATTTTGGAGTGACTATAGTTAAGACGCATACATGCTTACTTTTTCATATTCATGTTTTAAACTTGTTCAAATCTTGGTCAACAAACCTACGATTTGACGAAGATTCAAATGGGTATAAAAAATTAAAACCAAGGTCTGCTCATGTCATATAGTAAGCATTCAATTAAATTGATAAACAAGGTCTAGACATATTCAAACTAGTAGGAAAATCATGTATCTACTAACCCTAAACTATGTCTTATGAAGTCAAGCATGCATGAAGAAAAGTGGTTTTGGTTTCAAGCATGGAAATTTCAAAAACCCTCCCAAGAGCTACATATTGGAGTGACTAAGAAGGATAGATGCTTAATTTTTCATATTCATGTTTTAAACTTGATTAAAATCATGGTCAAACCTAGTTTGACCAAGATTCAAATGAGCATAAAAATAAAAAAAAAACCAATGCACATAGTCATCTTATGTCATGTAGTAAGCATTCAATTAAGTTGATAAACAATGTCTAGACATATTTAAACCAGAAAATTCATGTATCAAGCTAACCCTAACCCCAAACTCTGTCTCTATGAAGTCAAGCAGAGAAGTACACGGTTTTTTGGTTTCAAACATGGAAATTTCAAACCCCTCTCAAGAGCTTCCATTTTGGAGTGACTACGAAGGATACATGCTTAATTTTTCATATTCATGTTTTAAACTTGTTTAAATCATGGTCAAACCTAGATTTGGCCAAGATTCAAATGGGCAAAATTTTAAAAAAAATCAAGGCACATAGTCTTCTTATGTCATATAGTGTAAGCATTCAATTAAGTTGATAAACAAGGTCTAGACATATTCAAACCAGAAAATCATGTATCTACCCCCTAACCCTAAACTCTGTCTCATGAAGTCAAGCGCATGCATGAAGATATGTGGTTTTGGTTTCAAACATTGAAATTTCAAAAACCATCCCAAGAGCTTCATTTTGGAGTGAAGAAGCATACATGCATGCTTACTTTCATATTCATGTTTTAAACTTATTCAAATCTTGGTGAAACCTAGGATTTGACCAAGATTCAAATGGGTATAAAAATTAAAAAAATCTTCTTATGTTATATAGTAGGCATTCATTAAGTTGATAAACAAGGTCTAGACATATATTCAAACAAGAAAAATCAAGCATGTATCTACCCCTAACAACCCTAAACTCTGTTTCTTAAGAAGTCAAGCATGAAGATATGTGGTTTTGGTTTCGAACATGGAAATTCAAAAACCCTCCCAAGAGCTTCATTTTGAAGTGACTAAGAAGCATACATGCTTACTTTCTCATATTCATGTTTTTAACTTATTCAAATCTTGGTGGAACCAAGGATTTGACCAAGATTCAAATGGGTATAAAAGTTCAAAAAAACAAGGTCTTCTTATATGTTATATAGTAAGCATTCAATTAATTTGATAAACAAGGTCTACACATATTCAAACCAGGAAAATCATGTATCTACCCCCTAACCCTAAACTCTGTCTTATGAAGTCAAGCATGCATGAAGAGAAGTAGTTTTGGTTTCAAACATGGAAATTTCGAAAACCCTCCCAAGAGCTACATATTGGAGTGACTAATAGAAGGATAGATGCTTAATTTTTCATATTCATGTTTTAAACTTGTTTAAATCATGGTCAAACCTAGGATTTGACCAAGATTCAAATGGGCATAAAAATTCAAAAGAAAAAAAAACAAAAATGAAAAACCAATGCACATAGTCATCTTATGTCATCTAGTAAGCATTCAATTAAGTTGATAAACAAGGTCTAGACATATTCAAACCAGAAAATTCATATAT
This sequence comes from Lolium multiflorum, assembly GCA_030979885.1. Taxonomy (NCBI): domain Eukaryota; kingdom Viridiplantae; phylum Streptophyta; class Magnoliopsida; order Poales; family Poaceae; genus Lolium; species Lolium multiflorum. The sequence continues at coordinate 55,371 of JAUUTY010001165.1, forward strand.
CAAGCTACCCCTATCCCCAAACTCTCTCTTATGAAGTCAAGCATGAAGAGAAGTACGCGGTTTTTTGGTTTCAAACATGGAAATTTCAAAAACCCTCTCAAGAGCTTCATTTTGGAGTGACTATAGAAGAAAATGCTTAATTTTTCATATTCATGTTTTAAACTTGTTTAAATCATGGTCAAACCTAGGATTTGACCAAGATTCAAATGGGCAAAATTTTAAAAAAATGAAAAATCAAGGCACATAGTCTTCTTATTTTTGGTTTCAAACATGGAAATTTCAAAAACCCTCCCAAAGAGCTTCATTTTGGAGTGACTAAGAAGGATCCATAGGAAACTATGTACTAATACAGTATAATGATCACCCGAGTTATTAGAGCAACAAGTCTGTCACTTACGTGTGGTTCCCATGCGTGAGGTCCCACACTTCAGTGAGCACAAGTCACGTACGCTAGGAGGCAAACTCCCAGCCATCTTCTTTGTCAAGAGAGAGGCATCAACACACACACACACACACACACTCTCTCTCTCTCCAATTATCCACCTCCGTTGGCTGCCGGTTTTGGCAGGTCGTTTCTAGCTCAGCTCGTAGGCCATGGTGTGCAGGCTCTGTAGCCATGGCGATTTGGTCGCGCCAAGTGGTTCGTCCCCGGCTCCGACGAGGATCAATCCGGACGGTGCCTATTAAGGACCCGATCGCATTTCTTGCTTTCAGCATGGGGTCTACCATGTAAATCTTAGGGATTTAGACGTAATTTCCTGTTTATTTTGTGTCCTGCTGTAAACTGCGCACTGACAACCCTGCACAACAGTCAACATCACCAGAAAAAGGATAGACACCATAAATAAGTGGGGCCCCGTGACTGCTCTCCCTTCGTCTCCTCCCGTGTGATCCCTCTTCCTCCGACTCCCGACCTTGCGGAAAAGAAAAATGAAATGAAAGAGTTTCACTGGACGGGCAAACACATGTGCTGCCTAGTAATAATAATAATAACGTAAAAAAATCGACCTACAGCTAAACTAGGGTTTTGCCCAGTACTACGGATCAATTTCTGAAAATCCAACTACGGGGTTCGATTTTGGCCTGCTAATATAAAATTATATAATCCGAACTAGTATTCCTCTAAAAAATCATTTTGGTATGCATCGTTTGGTACTTTTCATAGCGAGTGCTTACTCCCTCCGTTAGCAAATAGTCTTCGTATGTCATATAGTAAGCATTCAAGTTGAAAAACAAGCTCTAGACATATTCAAACCAGAAAAATCATGTATCTACCCCCTATATATCCCTAAACCCTGACTTATGAATTCAAGCATGAAGAGAAGTGGTTTTTGGTTTCAATCATGGAAATTTCAAAAACCCTCCCAAGAGCTTCATTTTGGAGTGACTAATTAAGAAGCATACATGCTTACCTTTTCATATTAATGTTTTAAACTTGTTCAAATCTTGGTCAACAAACCTAGGATTTGACGAAGAATCAAATGGGTATAAAAAATTAAAACCAAGGTCTGCTCATGTCATATAGTGAGCATTCAATTAAATTGATAAACAAGGTCTAGACATATTCAAACTAGCAGGAAAATCATGTATCTACCCCCAAACCCTAAACTCTACCTTATGAAGTCAAGCATGCATGAAGAGAAGTGGTTTTTGGTTTTCAAGCATGGAAATTTCAAAAACTCTTATGTCATCTAGTAAGCATTCAATTAAGTTGATAAACAATGTCTAGACATATTCAAACCAGAAAATTTATGTATCAAGCTACCCCTAACCCCAAACTCTGTCTTATGAAGTCAAGCATGAAGAGAAGTACGTGGTTTTTTGGTTTCAAACATGGAAATTTCAAAAACCCTCTCAGATCGAGCTTCATTTTGGAGTGACTATGAAGGATACATGCTTAATTTTTCATATTCATGTTTTAAACTTGTTTAAATCATGGTCAAACATAGGATTTGACCAAGATTCAAATGGGCATAAAAATTCAAAAAAAACAATAAAATGAAAAACCAATGCACATAGTCATCTTATGTCATCTAGTAAGCATTCAATTAAGTTGATAAACAAGGTCTAGACATATTCAAACCAAAAAATTCATGTATCAAGCTACCCCTAACCCCAAACTCTGTCTTATGAAGTCAAGCATGAAGAGAAGTACGCGGTTTTTTGGTTTCAAACATGGAAATTTCAAAACCCCTCTCAAGAGCTTCCATTTTGGAGTGACTACGAAGGAGACATGCTTAATTTTTCATATTCATGTTTTAAACTTGTTTAAATCATGGTCAAACCTAGGATTTGGCCAAGATTCAAATGGGCAAAATTTTAAAAAAAATCAAGGCACATAGTCTTCTTATGTCATATAGTGTAAGCATTCAATTAAGTCAAGCATGCATGAAAGTCATGGTTTTGGTTTCAAACATGGAAATTTCAAAACCCTACCAGAATCTACATTTGGAGTGACTAAGAAGGATATATGCTTAATATTTCATATTCATGTTTTATTAAACTTGTTTAAATCATGGTCAAACCTAGGACCAAGATTCAAATGGACATAAAAATTCAGAAAAAACAAAAAATGGAAAATCAAGGCACATAGTCTTCTTATGTCACATAGTAAGCATTCAATTAAGTTGATAAACAAAGGTCTAGAGATATATTCAAACCAGAGAAATCATGTATCTACCAACCCTAAACTCTCTCATGAAGTCAAGCATGAAGATATGTGGTTTTTGGTTTCAAACATGGAAATTTCAAAAACCCTCCCAAGAGCTTCATTTGGAGTGACTAAGAAGGACATATGCTTAATTTTTCATATTCATGTTTTCAACTTGTTTAAATCATGGTCAAACTTAGGATTTGACCAAGATTCAAATGGGCATAAAATTAAAAAAACAATAAAATGAAAAACCAATGCACATAGTCGATCTTCTTATGTCATATATATAGTAAGCATTCAATTAAGTTGATAACAAGGTCTAGACATATTCAAACCAGAAAAATCATGTATCTACCCCCTAACCCTAAACTTTGTCTTATGAAGTCAAGCATGAAAGTGGTTTTTGGTTTCAAGCATGGAAATTTCAAAAACCTCCCAAACTTCATTTTAGGTGACTAAGAAGGATACAAGCTTCCTTTTTCATTTTCATGTTTTAAACTTGTTTAAATTATCTTGGTCAAATCTAGGATTTGACAAGATTCAAATGGGCAAACATATGATAAGTGATGCAAATATCATTTCTAAGTGCGGGCAAACCAGCCTTTAGCTTAACATATTTCTAAGTACAAGGTTTCAGAAAATTGAGTGGGGGCGGCTGCCCCCCTTGGCTATAGTCTGGATCCGCCCATGCTATAGTTTGAGGCCATTTGGATGACGTCGAAAAAATTCTTTGATTAGAAATATTCAAGTTGTTAAACAAGGTTTGAACCTTGATCTGTAGTAGTGGGCAAAACCCTAGTTTAACCTATTTAATTATATAGATTCGTAGGTCGATTTTTTACTACCCTTTTATTATTACTCTATGCAGCACATATGTGTTGCCGTCGAGTGAAACTCGGAGGAGAGGATCACTCGGAAGGAGAGAGAGAAGAGGCATTATGGTGTCTTCCCTTTTTCGGGTGATGATGTTATTTTACGAGGTTTGTCAGTGAGCGGGAGCGGCGAGCGAGGAGAGGAGATTTTTTTGTAGAGAGGACAGAAAGGATCCGAAGGACCAGAGACTTCCAATACGCATCCTGATGCGTCTTCTCTTGACAAAGAAAATGGCTTTGGAGTTTGCGTACCTATTGCACGTGACTTGTGCTCTGAAGTGTGGGACCTCACGCATGGGCACCGTAAGTGACAGACCTGTTGGTGTAAACTCGGTTGATTATTATAGTGCATTAGAACAAAGTTTCCTATGGATTCAAGGGTAGGAAATCCAAGTTAACTGACATTATTTTTTCCATGAAGCAAAGTTAACACATCTATCAATTGGTACATTTTGGAGTGACTAAGAAGGATCCATGCTTACCTTTTCGTTTTCACGTGTTAAACTTGTTTAAATCTTGGTCAAACCTAGGATTTGACAGAGATTCAAATGGGCGGAAAATTCAAAAAAAAAACAGAAAAATGAAAAACCAAAGCACATAGTATTTTCTTATGTCATATAGTAAGCATTCAAGTTGATAAACAAAGGTCTAGACATATTCAAAACATACAAATCATGTATGTACTAACCCTAAACTATGTCTTGTGAAGTCAAGCATGAAGAGAAGTGGTTTTGGGTTTCAAACATGGAAATTTCAAAACCTCCCAAAAACTTCATTTAGAGTGACTAAGAAGGATAAATGCTTCCCTTTTCATTTTCATGTTTAAATCTTGGTAAAACCTAGGATCTGACCAAGATTCAAATGGGCATCAAAAATAAAAAAAATCAGAAAAATGAAAAACCAATGCATAGTCTTCTTATGTCATATAGTAAGCATTAAAAGTTGATAAACAAGGTCTAGACATATCCAAACCAGACAAATCATGTATCTACCCCTAACCCTAAACTCTGTCTTATGAAGTCAAGCATGAAGAGAAGTGGTTTTGGGTTTCAAACATGGAAATTTCAAAAACCCTCTCAAGAGCTTCATTTTGGAGTGACTACGAAGGATACATGCTTAATTTTCATATTCATGTTTTAAACTTGTTTAAATCATGGTCAAACCTAGGATTTGACCAAGATTCAAATGGGCATAAAAATTCAAAAAAAAACAATAAAATGAAAAACCAATGCACATAGTCATCTTATGTCATCTAGTAAGCATTCAATTAAGTTGATAAACAAAGTCTAGACATATTCAAACCAAAAAATTCATGTATCAAGCTACCCCTAACCCCAAACTCTGTCTTATGAAGTCAAGCATGAAGAGAAGTGGTTTTTGGTTTCAAACATGGAAATTTCAAAAACCCTCCCAAGAGCTTCATTTTGGAGTGACTAAGAAGGATATATGCTTAATTTTTCATATTCATGTTTTAAACTTGTTTAAACATGGTCAAACCTAGGATTTGGCCAAGATTCAAATATATGGGAATAAAAAAAAATCAAGGCACATCTTCTTATGTCATATAGTGTAAGCATTCAATTAAGTCAAGCATGCATGAAGAGGAAGTCATGGTTTTTGGTTTCAAACATGCATTCAAAAACCCTACCAAGATCTACATTTTGGAGTGACTAAGAAGGATATAATTTTTCATATTCATGTTTATTAAACTTGTTTAAATCATGGTCAAACCTAGGATTTGACCAAGATTCAAATGGACATAAAAATTCACATAATTTAAAAAAAATGGAAAATCAAGGCACATAGTCTTCTTATGTCACATAGTAAGCATTCAATTAAGTTGATAAACAAGGTCTAGAGATATATTCAAACCAGAGAAATCATGTATCTACCCCCTAACCCTAAACTCTGTCTCATGAAGTCAAGCATGAAGATATGTGGTTTTTGGTTTCAAACATGGAAATTTCAAAAACCCTCCCAAGAGCTTCATTTTGGAGTGACTAAGAAGGACATATGCTTAATTTTTCATATTCATGTTTTCAACTTGTTTAAATCATGGTCAAACTTAGGATTTGACCAAGATTCAAATGGGCATAAAATTAAAAAAAAACAATAAAATGAAAAACCAATGCACATAGTCGATCTTCTTATGTCATATATATAGTAAGCATTCAATTAAGTTGATAACAAGGTCTAGACATATTCAAACCAGAAAAATCATGTATCTACCCCCTAACCCTAAACTTTGTCTTGTGAGAGAGTCAAGCATGAAGAGAAGTGGTTTTTGGTTTCAAGCATGGAAATTTCAAAAACTCCCAAAGCTTCATTTAAGAGTGACTAAGAAGGATACAAGCTTCCCTTTTCATTTTCATGTTTTAAACTTGTTTAAATTATCTTGGTCAAATCTAGGATTTGACAAGATTCAAATGGGCAAACATATGATAAGTGATGCAAATATCATTTCTAAGTGCGGGCAAACCAGCCTTTAGCTTAACATATTTCTAAGTACAAGGTTTCAGAAAGGCTGGTGGGGGCGCTGCCGCCCGTGCTATAATCGGATCATATTGTCTGGATTTGAAGAGGCCATTTGGATGACATCGAAAAAATTCTTTGATTAAAATGGGGTTGTTCGAACCCAGCAGTTAATTTTTGAACCTTGATGCGAAAATGATGTTAAATCCTGAGTTTAACCTATTTAATTATAGATTCGTAAAATTCGATTTTTTCTACCTTTTTATTATTATTACTCTACTATGCAGCACATGTGTTTTCGTCGAGTGAAACTCGGAGGAAGAGGGATCACTCGCGGAAGGAGAGAAGAAGGAGGGAGAGCATTATGGTGTCTTCCCTTTTCGGGTGATGATGTTGTTGTGCGGGGTTTGTCGATGGCGGGAGGCGACGACGAGCGAGGCAGGCCGAGAGAGATTTTTGTAGGAAGGACAACCGAAGGATCTGAGACCAGAGACTTCAATACGCATCCGATGCGTCTTCTCTTGACAAAGAAAATGGCTGGGAGTTTAACGTACCTGTTGCACGTGACTTGTGCTCACTCAAGTGTGGGACCCCACGCATGGGCACCACACGTGAAAGTGGCAGGATGTTGAACAGAAAACTCGGTTGGTATTATAGTTGCATTAAGAACAAAGTTTCCTATGGATTCAAGGGTGGAAATCCAAGTTAACTCATTTACATGACATTATTTTTTCCATGAAGCAAAGTTAACACATCTATCAATTGGTACATTTTGGAGTGACTAAGAAGGATCCATGCTTACCTTTTTCGTTTTCACGTGTTAAACTTGTTTAAATCTTGGTCAAACCTAGGATTTGAGCAAGATTCAAATTGGCAGAAAATTCAAAAAAAAAACAGAAAAATGAAAAACCAAAGCACATACATAGTTTTCTTATGTCATATAGTAAGCATTCAAGTTGATAAACAAGGTCTAGACATGTTAAAACATACAAATCATGTATGTCCCCTAACCCTAAACTATGTCTTATGAAGTCAGGAAGTAGTTTTGGGTTTCAAACATGAAATTTCAAAACCTCCCAAAAACTTCATTTAGAGTGACTAAGAAGGATATATTTCCATGTTTTAAACATGTTTAAATCTTGGTAAAACCTAGGATCGACCAAGATTTAAATGGGCATCAAAAATAAAAAAATCAGAAAAATGAAAAACCAATGCACATAGTCTTCTTATGTCATATAATAGCATTAAAGTTGATAAACAAGGTCAAGACATATTCAAACGAGACAAATCATGTATCTACCCCTAACCTAAACTCTGTCTTATGAAGTCAGGCATGAAGAGAAGAAGTGGTTTTGGGTTCCAAACATGGAAATTTCAAAACCTCTCAAGATCGAGCTTCATTTTGGAGTGACTACGAAGGATACATGCTTAATTTTTCATATTCATGTTTTAAACTTGTTTAAATCATGGTCAAACATAGGATTTGACCAAGATTCAAATGGGCATAAAAATTCAAAAAAACAATAAAATGAAAAACCAATGCACATAGTCATCTTATGTCATCTAGCTAAGCATTCAATTAAGTTGATAAACAAGGTCTAGACATATTCAAACCAAAATTCATGTATCAAGCTACCCTAACCCCAAACTCTGTCTTATGAAGTCAAGCATGAAGGAAAGTGCAGGTTTTTGGTTTCAAACATGGAAATTTCAAAAACCCTCTCAAGAGCTTCCATTTTGGAGTGACTACGAAGGAGACATGCTTAATTTTTCATATTCATGTTTTAAACTTGTTTAAATCATGGTCAAACCTAGGATTTGGCCAAGATTCAAATGGGCAAAATTTTAAAAAAAATCAAGGCACATAGTCTTCTTATGTCATATAGTGTAAGCATTCAATTAAGTCAAGCATGCATGAAGAGAAGTCATGGTTTTTGGTTTCAAACATGGAAATTTCAAAAACCCTACCAAGATCTACATTTTGGAGTGACTAAGAAGGATATATGCTTAATTTTTCATATTCATGTTTTATTAAACTTGTTTAAATCATGGTCAAACCTAGGATTTGACCAAGATTCAAATGGACATAAAAATTCAGAAAAAACAAAAAATGGAAAATCAAGGCACATAGTCTTCTTATGTCACATAGTAAGCATTCAATTAAGTTGATAAACAAGGTCTAGAGATATATTCAAACCAGAGAAATCATGTATCTACCCCCTAACCCTAAACTCTGTCTCATGAAGTCAAGCATGAAGATATGTGGTTTTTTGGTTTCAAACATGGAAATTTCAAAAACCCTCCCAAGAGCTTCATTTTGGAGTGACTAAGAAGGACATATGCTTAATTTTTCATATTCATGTTTTCAACTTGTTTAAATCATGGTCAAACTTAGGATTTGACCAAGATTCAAATGGGCATAAAATTAAAAAAACAATAAAATGAAAAACCAATGCACATAGTCGATCTTCTTATGTCATATATATAGTAAGCATTCAATTAAGTTGATAACAAGGTCTAGACATATTCAAACCAGAAAAATCATGTATCTACCCCCTAACCCTAAACTTTGTCTTATGAAGTCAAGCATGAAGAGAAGTGGTTTTTGGTTTCAAGCATGGAAATTTCAAAAACCTCCCCAAACTTCATTTTAGAGTGACTAAGAAGGATACAAGCTTCCCTTTTCATTTTCATGTTTTAAACTTGTTTAAATTATCTTGGTCAAATCTAGGATTTGACAAGATTCAAATGGGCAAACATATGATAAGTGATGCAAATATCATTTCTAAGTGCGGGCAAACCAGCCTTTAGCTTAACATATTTCTAAGTACAGTACAAGGTTTCAGAAAAATTGAGTGGGGGCGGCTGCCCCCCTTGGCTATAGTCTGGATCCGCCCATGCTATAGTTTGAGGCCATTTGGATGACGTCGAAAAAATTCTTTGATTAGAAATGGGGTTGTTCGAACCCCGTAGTTGAATTTTTTTGAACCTTGATCTGTAGTACTGGGCAAACCCTAGTTTAAACTATTTAATTATAGATTCGTGAGTGATTTTTTTACGTACCTTTTTTATTATTACTCTACTATGGAGCACATATGTGTTTGCCCGTCGAGTGGAACTCGGAGGAAGAGGGATCACTCGGAAGGGGAGAAGAAGGGAGAGAGCATTATGGTGTCTCCCCTTTTCGGGTGATGATGTTGACTGTTGTGCAGGAGTTTGTCGGTGAGCGGGGAGGAGCGGCGACGGGAGCCGAGAATGAGAGAGATTTTTTTGTGAGAGGGACAGAGGATACGAAGGACCAGAGACTTCAATACGCATCCGATGCGTATTCTCTTAAACAAAGAAAATGGCTGGGAGTTTGCGTACCTGTTGCACGTGACTTGTGCTCACTGAAGTGTGGGACCTCACGCATGGGCACCACTGCCGTAAGTGACAGGTTTGTTGGTGTAAAACTCGGTTGATTATTATAATGCATTAGAACAAAGTTTCCTATGGATTCAAGGGTAGGAAATCCAAGTTAAATCATTTTTTCATGAAGCAAAGTTAACACATCTATCAATTGGTACATTTTTGTGTAGTGACTAAGAAGGATCCATGCTTGCCTTTTCGTTTTTTAATTTTATGCCCATTTAAATCTTGGTCAAACCTAGGATTTGTCAAGATTCAAATGGGCGGAAAATTCAAAAAAAAACAGAAAAATGAAAAAGCAAAGCACATAACATTCTTTATGTCATATAGTAAGCATTCAAGTGTGATAAACAAGGTCTAGACATATTCAAAACATACAAATCATGTATGTACCCCTAACCCTAAACTATGTCTTATGAAGTCATGAAGAAGTAGTTTTGGGGGTTTCAAACATGGGAATTTCAAAAACCTCCCAAAGCTTCATTTAAGAGTGACTAAGAAGGATAAATGCTTCCCTTTTCATTTTTCATGTTTAAATCTTGGTAAAACCAAAGGATTTGTCAAGATTCAAATGGGCATCAAAAATAAAAAAATCAGAAAAATGAAAAACCAATGCATATATTATGTCATATGGTAAGCATTAAAGTTGATAAACAAGGTCTAAGACGTATTCAAACCAGACAAATCATTAGCATCTACCCTAACCTAGCTAAATGCTTATGAAGTCAAAGCATGGCAAAGAAAGTGCATTAGGTTTTGGTTTCAAACATCTGGAAATTTCAAAAACCCTCTCAGGAGCTTCATTTTGGAGTGACTACAAAGGATACATGCTTAATTTTTCATATTCATGTTTTAAACTTGTTTAAATCATGGTCAAACATAGGATTGACCAAGATTCAAATGAACATAAAAATTCAAAAAAAAACATGCAGTGACCAATACACACTGGTGTCTTAGTAACATCATCTAGTAGCATTCAGTAAAGTTGATAACCAGTCTAAGACATATTCAAACCAAAATTCATGTATCAGCTACTAACCAAACTCTGTCTTATGAAGTCAAGCATGAAGAAAAGTGGTGGTTTTTGGTTTTCAAACATGGAAATTTCAAACACCCTCTCAAGAGCTTCCATTTTGGAGTGACTCGAAGGAGACATGCTTAATTTTTCATATTAATGTTTTAAACTTGTTTAAATCATGGTCAAACTTAGGATTTGACCAAGATAGAGCAATTTTAAAAAAAATCAAAGGCACATAGTCTTCTTATGTCATATAGTGTAAGCATTCAATTAAGTCAAGCATGCATGAAGAGAGAAGTAAGTACATGGTTTTTTGGTTTCAAACATAGAAATTTCAAAAACAAGATCTACATTTGCAGGAGTGACTAAGAAGGATATATATGCTTAATTTCATATTCATGTTTATTAAACTTGTTTAAATCATAGTCAAACCTAGGATGACCAAGATTCAAATGGACATAAAAATTCCAGAAAAAACAAAAATGGAAAATCAAGGCACATAGTCTTCTTATGTCACATAGTAAGCATTCAAATGCAGTTGATAAACAAAGAGGTCTAGAATGTCTTCAAACCCAAATCATATCTACCCTAACCCTAAGCTATCTCTCACCAAGTCAAGCATGAAGATATGTAGTTTTTGGGGTTCCAAACATGGAAATTTCAAAACCCTCCCAGAGCTTCATTTTAGGAGTGACTAAGAAGGACATATGCTTAATTTTTCATATTCATGTTTTCAACTTGTTTAAATCATGGTCAAACTTAGGATTTGACCAAGATTCAAATGGGCATAAAATTAAAAAAACAATAAAATGAAAAACCAATGCACATAGTCGATCTTCTTATGTCATATATATAGTAAGCATTCAATTAAGTTGATAAACAAGGTCTAGACATATTCAAACCAGAAAAATCATGTATCTACCCCTAACCCTAAACTTTGTCTTATGAAGTCAAGCATGAAGAGAAGTGGTTTTTGGTTTCAAGCATGGAAATTTCAAAAACCTCCCCAAACTTCATTTTAGAGTGACTAAGAAGGATACAAGCTTCCCTTTTCATTTTCATGTTTTAAACTTGTTTAAATTATCTTGGTCAAATCTAGGATTTGACAAGATTCAAATGGGCAAACATATGATAAGTGATGCAAATATCATTTCTAAGTGCGGGCAAACCAGCCTTTAGCTTAACATATTTCTAAGTACAAGGTTTCAGAAAATTGAGTGGGGGCGGCTGCCCCCCTTGGCTATAGTCTGGATCCGCCCATGCTATAGTTTGAGGCCATTTGGATGACGTCGAAAAAATTCTTTGATTAGAAATGGGGTTGTTCGAACCCCGTAGTTGGATTTTTTATGCTTGATCTGTAGTAGTGGGCAAAACCCTAGTTTAACCTATTTAATCATAGATTCGTAGGTCGATTTTTCTACTTTTTTATTATTACTATGCAGCACATGTGTGTTTGCCCGTCGAGTGAAATTCGGAGGAAGAGGGATCACTCGGAAGGAGAGAAGAAGGAGGGAGAGCATTATGGTGTCTTCCCTTTTTCGGGTGATGATGTTGACTGTTGTGCTGGGGGTTTGTCGGTGAGCGGGAGGAGCGGCGGCGAGGCCGAGAATGAGAGAGATTTTTTTGTGAGAGGACAACCGAGAAGGATCTGAAGGACCCGAGGACTTCAATACGCATCACGATGCGTATTCTCTTGACAAGAAAATGAAATTTGGGAGTTGCGTACCTATTGCCCACGTGACTTGTGCTCAACAGCGGTGTGGGACACTCACGCATGGGCACCACACGTAAGTGACAGACCTGTTGGTGTAAAGCTAGGTTGATTATTATAGTGCATTAGAACAAAGTTTCCTATGGATTCCAGGGTAGGAAATCCAAGTTAGCTCATTTACATGACATTATTTTTCCATGAAGCAAAGTTAACACATCTATCAATTGGTACATTTGGAGTGACTAAGAAGGATCCATGCTTGCTTTCGTTTTCACGTGTTAAACTTGTTTAAATCTTGGTCAAACCTAGGATTTGACAGAGATTCAAATGGGCGGAAAATTCAAAAAAAACAGAAAAATGAAAAAACCAAAGCACATAGTAATTTTCTTATGTCATATAGTAAGCATTCAGAAAGTTGATAAACAAGGTCTAGACATATTCAAAACATACAAATCATGTATGTACCCTAACCCTAAGCTTCATGTCTGCTGAAGTCAAGCATGAAAGTGGTTTTTGAGTTTCAAACATAATTTCAAAAACCTCCCAAAAACTTCATTTAGAGTGACTAAGAAGGATAAATGCTTCCTTTTCATTTGTAGTGTTTACAAATCTTGGTAAACCTAAGATCTGACCAGATTCTTGAAATGGGCATCAAAATAAAATGAAACAGAAAAACCAATACTGCCAGTCTTCTTATGTCATATAGTAGCATTAAAGTTGATAAACAGGTCTAGACGGACGTATTCAAACCAGACAAATCATGTCTCTACCCCCTAACCCTAAACTCTGTACAGTCAAAGCATGAAAAGGAAAATGCGTGGTTTTTGGTTTCAAACATAAAATTTCAAAAACCCTCTCAGGAGCTTCTTTTGGAGTGACTACGAAGGATACATGCTTAATTTTTCATATTCATGTTTTAAACTTGTTTAAATCATGGTCAAACATAGGATTTGACCAAGATTCAAGGGCATAAAAATTCAAAAAAACAATAAAATGAAAAACCAATGCACATAGTCATCTTATGTCATCTAGTAAGCATTCAATTAAGTTGATAAACAAGGTCTAGACATATTCAAAACCAAAATTCATGTATCCATTGCCTAACCCCAAACTGCGTCTTGAAGTCAAGCATGAAGAAGTACAGGTTTTTGGTTCCGTATGGAAATTCAAAACCCCTCTCAGAAACTACATTTTGGGTGACCTACGAAGAGACATGTAATTTTCATAATTATGTTTTAAACTTGTTTAAATCATAGTCAAACAAATTTGGCAAAGATTCAAGTAAACAAAATTTTAAAAATCAGGCACATAGTCTTCTTATGTCAATATAGTATAGCGTTCAATTAATCCAAGCATACTTTGAAAGTCATGTGGTTTTCAGTTTCAAACATGAAATTTCAAAACCCTACCAGATCTACATTTTAATTTATTCAAGAAGGATATCTTAATATTTCATATTCATGTTTAATGCTTTGTTTAAATCATAGGAGTCAAAACCCTAGGTTATTGAATTCAAAATGGACATAAATTAGAAAAAACAAAATGGAAAATCAAGGCACATAGTCTTCTTATGTCACATAGTAAGCATTCAATTAAGTTGATAAACAGATCCAGAGATATATTCAAACCAAGAGAAATGCATGTATCTACCCCTAACCCTAAACTATGTCTTATGACGAAGTCAGCATGAGGATATGTGGGTTTTTGGTTTCAAACATATTCAAAAACCCTCCCAAGAGCTTCATTTGGAGTGACTAAGGGACATGTGCTTAATTTTTCATATTCATGTTTTCAACATTTAAATCATGTTAGTCTAAAACTATAATTTGACCAAGATTCAAATATATGAGCATAAAATTAAAAAAACAATAAAATGAAAAACCAATGCACATAGTTAGTCTTCTTATGTCATATATATAGTAGCATTCAATTAAGTTGATAACAAAAGGTCTAGACATATTCAAACGAGAAAAAAAATCATATCTACCCCTAACCTAAACTTTGTCTTATGAAGTCAAGCATGAAGAGGAAGTGGTTTTTGGTTTCAAAGCATGGAAATTTCAAAAGCCTCCCCAAACTTCATTTTAGAGTGACTAAGAAGGATACAAACTTCCCTTTTCATTTGTTTTAAACTTGTTTAAATTATCTTAGTCAAATCTAGGATTTGACAAGATTCAAATAGGCAAACATATGATAAGTGATGCAAATATCATTTCTAAGTGCGGGCAAAGCAAACCAGCCTTTAGCTTAACATATTTCTAAGTACAAGGTTTCAGAAAATTGAGTGGGGGCGGCTGCCCCCCTTGGCTATAGTCTGGATCCGCCCATGCTATAGTTTGAGGCCATTTGGATGACGTCGAAAAAAATCTTTGATTAGAAATGGGGTTGTTCGAACCCCGTAGTTGGATTTTTTGAACCTTGATCTGTAGTACTGGGCAAAACCCTAGTTTAACCTATTTAATTATAGATTCGTAGGTCGATTTTTCTACGTACCTTTTTATTATTACTCTACTATGCAGCACATATGTGTTTGCCGTCGAGTGAAACTCGGAGGAGGATCACTCGGAAGGAGAGAAGAAGGAGGGAGAGCATTATGGTGTCTCCCCTTTTTCGAGTGATGATGTTGACTGATGTGCGGGGGTTTGTCGGTGGCGGGAGGAGCGGCGACGGCGAGGCGAGAATGAGAGATTTTTTGTGAAAGGGACAACCGAAGGATCTGAAGGACCAGAGACTTCCAATACGCATCTGATGCGTCTTCTCTTGACAAACAAAAAAATAATTTGGGGAGTTTAACGTACCTATTGCACGTGACTTGTGCTCGAGTGTGGGACCTCACGCATGGGCACCTGCGTAAGTGAGCAGAACCTGTTAGATAAAAACTCGGTTGATTATTATAGTACATTAGAACAAAGTTTCCTATGGATTCAGGGTAGGAAATCCAAGTTAAGGGCTCCTTTGACATGAAACAAAGTTAACACATCTATCAATTGGTACATTTTGGAGTGACTAAGAAGGATCAATGCTTATTTTCGTTTTCACGTGTTAAACTTGTTTAAATCTTGGTCAAACCTAGGATTTGACAGAGATTCAAATGGGCGGAAAATTCAAAAAAAAACAGAAAAATGAAAAACCAAAGCACATACGTAGTTTTCTTATGTCATATAGTAAGCATTCAAGTTGATAAACAAGGTCTAGACATATTCAAAACATACAAATCATGTATGTACCCCTAACCCTAAACTATGTCTTATGAAGTCAAGCATGAAGAGAAGTGGTTTGGGTTTCAAACATGGAAATTTCAAAAACCTCCAAAACTTCATTTAGAGTGACTAAGAAGGATAAATGCTTTTTTTCATATGGAAAATTTCAAAAACCCTCTCAAGATCGAGCTTCATTTTGGAGTGACTACGAAGGATACATGCTTAATTTTTCATATTCATGTTTAAACTTGTTTAAATCATGGTCAAACAAGTTGTCAAGATTCATAGACATAAAATTAAAAAAAACAATAAAATGAAAAATAAACCATAGTCATCTTATGTCATCTAGTAAGCATTCAATTAAGTTGATAAACAAGGTCTAGACATATCCAAACCAGAAAATTCATGTATCAAGCTGCCCTATCCCCAAACTCTCTCTTATGAAGTCAAGCAGAAGGAAGTACGCGGTTTTTGGTTTCAAACATGGAAATTTCAAAAACCTCTCAAGAGCTTCATTTTGGAGTGACTACGAAGGATACATGCTTAATTTTTCATATTCATGTTTTAAACTTGTTTAAATCATGGTCAAACCCTAGGATTTGGCCAAGATTCAAATGGGCAAAATTTAAAAAAAATCAAGGCACATAGTCTTCTTATGTCATATAGTGTAAGCATTCAATTAAGTCAAGCATGCATGAAGAGAGTCATGGTTTTTGGTTTCAAACATGGAAATTTCAAACCCTACCAAGATCTACATTTTGGAGTGACTAAGAAGGATATATGCTTAATTTTTCATATTCATGTTTTAAACTTGTTTAAATCATGGTCAAACCTAGAGATTTGACCAAGATTCAAATGGGCATAAAAATTCAAAAGAAAAAAACAATAAAATGAAAAACCAATGCACATAGTCATCTTATGTCATATAGTAAGCATTCAATTAAGTTGATAAACAAGGTCTAGACATATTCAAACCAGAAAATTCATATATCAAGCTACCCCTATCCCCAAACTCTCTCTTATGAAGTCAAGCATGAAGAGAAGTACGCGGTTTTTTGGTTTCAAACATGGAAATTTCAAAAACCCTCTCAAGAGCTTCATTTTGGAGTGACTGAAGGATACATGCTTTATTTTTTCATATTCATGTTTTAAACTTGTTTAAATCATGGTCAAACCTAGGATTTGACCAAGATTCAAATGGGCAAAATTTTAAAAAAATGAAAAATCAAGGCACATAGTCTTCTTATTTTTGGTTTCAAACATGGAAATTTCAAAAACCCTCCCAAAGAGCTTCATTTTGGAGTGACTAAGAAGGATCCATAGGAAACTATGTACTAATACAGTATAATGATCACCCGAGTTATTAGAGCAACAAGTCTGTCACTTACGTGTGGTTCCCATGCGTGAGGTCCCACACTTCAGTGAGCACAAGTCACGTACGCTAGGTAGGCAAACTCCCAGCCATCTTCTTTGTCAAGAGAGAGGCATCAACACACACACTCTCTCTCTCTCTCTCTCTCTCTCTCTCTCTCTCCAATTATCCACCTCCGTTGGCTGCCGGTTTTGGCAGGTCGTTTCTAGCTCAGCTCGTAGGCCATGGTGTGCAGGCTCTGTAGCCATGGCGATTTGGTCGCGCCAAGTGGTTCGTCCCCGGCTGCGACGAGGATCAACTTGTGCTCACTGACGGACCTCACGCATGGGCACCACACGTAAGTGACAGACCTGTTGGTGTAAAAGCTCGGTTGATTATTATAGTGCATTAGAACAAAGTTTCTTATGGATTCAAGGGTAGGAAATCCAAGTTAACTCATTTACATGACATTCTTTTTCCATGAAGCAAAAGTTAACACATCTATCAATTGGTACATTTTGGAGTGACTAAGAAGGATCCATGCTTACCTTTTCGTTTCACGTGTTAAACTTGTTTAAATCTTGGTCAAACCTAGGATTTGACAGAGATTCAAATGGGCGGAAAATTCAAAAAAAAAACATGAAAATGCAAAGCACATGCATTAGTTTCTTATATGTCATATAGTAAGCATTCAAAAGTTGATAAACAAGGTCTAGACATATTCAAAACATACAAATCATGTATCTACCCTAACCCTAAACTATGTCTTATGAAGTCAAGCATGAGAGAAGTGGTTTTGGGTTTCAAACATGGAAATTTCAAAAACCTCCCAAAAACTTCATTTAGAGTGACTAAGGATAAATGCTTCCCTTTTCATTTTCATGTTTAAATCTTGGTAAAACCTAGGATTGACCAAGATTCAAATGGGCATCAAAAATAAAAAAAAATCAGAAAAATGAAAAACCAATGCACATAGTCTTCTTATGTCATATAGTAAGCATTAAAGTTGATAAACAAGGTCTAGACGTATTCAAACCAGACAAATCATGTATCTACCCCTAACCCTAAACTCTGTCTTATGAAGTCAAGCATGAAGAGAAGTACGTGGTTTTTTGGTTTCAAACATGGAAATTTCAAAAACCCTCTCAAGATCGAGCTTCATTTTGGAGTGACTACGAAGGATACATGCTTAATTTTTCATATTCATGTTTTAAACTTGTTTAAATCATGGTCAAACATAGGATTTGACCAAGATTCAAATGGGCAAAATCAAAAAAAAAACAATAAAATGAAAAACAATGCACATAGTCATCTTATGTCATCTAGTAAGCATTCAATTAAGTTGATAAACAAGGTCTAGACATATTCAAACCAAAAAATTCATGTATCAAGCTACCCCTAACCCCAAACTCTGTCTTATGAAGTCAAGCATGAAGAGAAGTACACGGTTTTTGGTTTCAAACATGGAAATTTCAAAAACCCTCTCAAGAGCTTCATTTTGGAGTGACTACGAAGGATACATGCTTAATTTTCATATTCATGTTTTAAACTTGTTTAAATCATGGTCAAACCTAGGATTTGGCCAAGATTCAAATGGGCAAAATTTTAAAAAAAATCAAGGCACATAGTCTTCTTATGTCATATAGTGTAAGCATTCAATTAAGTCAAGCATGCATGAAGAGAAGTCATGGTTTTTGGTTTCAAACATGGAAATTTCAAAAACCCTACCAAGATCTACATTTTGGAGTGACTAAGAAGGATATATGCTTAATTTTTCATATTCATGTTTTATTAAACTTGTTTAAATCTTGGTCAAACCTAGGATTTGACCAAGATTCAAATGGACATAAAAATTCAGAAAAAACAAAAAATGAAAAACCAAAGCATAGTCTTCTTGTGTCATATAGTAAGCATTAAAGTTGATAAACAAGGTCTAGACGTATTCAAACCAGACAAATCATGTATCTACCCCCTAACCCTAAACTCTCTGTCTTATGAAGTCAAGCATACATGAAGAGAAGTGGTTTTTGGTTTCAAGCATGGAAATTTCAAAAACCCTCCCAGAGCTACATATTGGAGTGACTAATAGAAGGATAGATGCTTAATTTTTCATATTCATGTTTTAAACTTGTTTAAATCATGGTCAAACCTAGTATTTGACCAAGATTCAAATGGGCATAAAAAATCAAAAGAAAAAACAATAAAATGAAAAACCAATGCACATAGTCATCTTATGTCATCTAGTAAGCATTCAATTAAGTTCATAAACAAGGTCTAGACATATCAAACCAGAAAATTCATGTATCAAGCTACCCCTATCCCAAACTCTCTCTTATGAAGTCAAGCATGAAGAGAAGTACGCGGTTTTTTGGTTTCAAACATGGAAATTTCAAAAACCCTCTCAAGAGCTTCATTTTGGAGTGACTACGAAGGATACATGCTTAATTTTTCATATTCATGTTTTAAACTTGTTTAAATCATGGTCAAACCTAGGATTTGGCCAAGATTCAAATGGGCAAAATTTTTAAAAAATCAAGGCACATAGTCTTCTTATGTCATATAGTAAGCATTCAATTAAGTTGATAAACAAGGTCTAGACATATTCAAGCGAGAGAAATCATGTATCTACTAACCCTAAACTAAATCTCATGAAGTCAAGCGCATGAAGAAGATATGTGGTTTTGGTTTCAAACATGGAAATTTCAAAACCCTCCCAAGAGCTTCATTTGTGATTAATTAAGAAGCATACATGCATGGTTACTTTTTCATAGTCATGTTTTAAACTTATTCAAATCTTGGTGAAACCTAGGATTTGACCAAGATTCAAATGGGTATAAAATTCAAAAAAAAACAAAAAAGGTCTTCTTATGTTATATAGTAGGCATTCAATTAAGTTGATAAACAAGGTCTAGACATATTCAAACAAGAAAAATCATGCATGTATCTACCCCTAACCCTAAACTCTGTTTCATGAAGTCAAGCATGAAGATATGTGGTTTTTGGTTTCGAACATGGAAATTCAAAAACCCTCCCAAGAGCTTCATTTTGAAGTGACTAAGAAGCATACATGCTTACTTTTTCATATTCATGTTTTTAACTTATTCAAATCTTGGTGGAACCAAGGATTTGACCAAGATTCAAATGGGTATAAAAATTCAAAAAAACACAAGGTCTTCTTATGTTATATAGTAAGCATTCAATTATTTTGATAAACAAGGTCTACACATATTCAAACCAGGAAATTATGTATCTACCCCCTAACCCTAAACTCTGTCTTATGAAGTCAAGCATGCATGAAGAGAAGTGGTTTTTGGTTTCAAGCATGGAAATTTCAAAAACCCTCCCAAGAGCTTCATTTTGGAGTGACTAAGAAGCATACATACGTGCTTACTTTTTCATATTCATGTTTTAAACTTGTTCAAATCTTGGTCAAACCTATGATTTGACCAAGATTCAAATGGGTATAAAAAATGAAAACCAAGGTCTTCTTATGTCATATAGCAAGCATTCAATTAAGTTGATAAATAAGGTCTAGACATATTCAAACCAGAAAAATCATGTATCAAGCTACCCCTAACCCCTAATTCTATGTCTTATGAAGTCAAGCATGAAGATAAGTATGTGGTTTTTTGGTTTCAAACATGGAAATTTCAAAAACCCTCTCAAGATCGAGCTTCATTTTGGAGTGACTACGAAGGATACATGCTTACTTTTTCATATTCATGTTTTAAACTTGTTTAAATCATGGTCAAACCTAGGATTTGACAAAGATTCAAATGGGCATAATTTAAAAAAAACAAAATGAAAAACCAAGGCACATAGTCTTCTTATGTTATATTGTAAGCATTCAATTAAGTTGATAAACAAGGTCTAGACATATTCAAACCAGAGAAATCATGTATCTACCGCCTAACCCTAAACTCTGTCTCATGAAGTCAAGCATGATGATATGTGGTTTTTGGTTTCAAACATGGAAATTTCAAAAACCCTCCCAAGAGCTTCATTTTGAAGTGATTAATTATGAAGCATACATGCATGCTACTTTTCATATTCATGTTTTAAACTTATTCAAATCTTGGTGAAACCTAGGATTTGACCAAGATTCAAATCCGTATAAAAATTAAAAAACAAAATAAAAAAACAAGGTCTTCTTATGTTATATAGTAAGCATTCAATTAAGTTGATAAATAAGGTCTAGACATATTCAAACCAGAAAAATATTGTATCTACCCCTAACCCTAAGCATGTATCTCGGTTGTTTGCGCTATGATACAATATCTACCTATGTTACACTAATCTCCTCTCTCCTACTTAATTAGCTGCCACATCAGCAGTTTTGTGGGACCAATGTGTATGATACTAGCTATGATACTAGCACTATCATGTGGGTACCTAAATCTCGAGTCAAAGTTTGACACGAGACCGATGTGGACTTTATTAATGGTGGAAGGGAGTAACAATCATAAGCACATTATTATTATTGATTGAACAACATTTTATTTGATGTGCCATAAGAAGTTTAGAAACTCCTAGCCCCCGGAGGTGGCGTTTTGGCACACACGTGCATATGCACCGATTATTGAAAATAATAAAAAAACAATTATATAAATGTTAAAAAAATCTGACATAATTTTTTTGGTATACATTGTGACATCCTATGTTCGTTCATAAGTTTTCGTGGAAAAACAACATTTTGTGTGGTGTGTACAAAAAAGGCAAAAAATGTACGTAGTCGTGTTACAGCATCAAAATTTGTCTTTTTTACAGGAGCCACATATTTTTTTAAAAAAACTTATGTACCAACATAAAATGTCTAGATATACATGTAAAATTTCAGTTTAGAATTTTTGGACACTTTGAAATGTGGATTCACATAATGGATTCCTCTACCTCGACCCCCTTGGATTCCTGAACAGACTTACAGTACTACTAGTAGGGCCTACTATTTATTATTATTATTACCTACTGCAGGCAAAATTTAATCTCATCGAGCGGTAAAATTCCCCGCCAACGCCCAAATATCTCGCGCCGCAAAGTTTCAGATCTGCGAATATTTTTTCCCCTCAAAAGAAGGACTGCGAAATTCCCTTTTTCTCCTCTATCGCCCAGCTTCGCCCTAGTTTCGCCCGCAAGCCCTCAGAGAAACCGCTCCTCTTACCTACCTCCCACCTTCACGGCCGCCGCACCGGAAAATCACCGCCGCACTTCGCCGTTCAAGCTGCCACGGCTTCAAACCTCGAGGCTGCCCTATCCGCTTGATCCGCACCTACTCCGGCGTCCACCGCACCGTATCTCGTTCGCCGACTCTATCGACCACCGCACCTGACCAGCTTCGCCGACACCGACGTCCCCGTGCACTGCACATCATCTGCTTCACCGACCTTCTACTTCGGCCGGCGCGCTGAACACTTCATCGACCGCCCAGCATGTCCTTCTCCGACCCCCCAAGATCTGCTTCCCCGGCACCCACCGCAACAGCAGTCCCCTCGCCGACCTCCGCGTCACCCGTAAGAACGCGGAACACGTCTAAACGCCGCCCAGAAATAGGTAACCAGACATCCCTGCGCGTTTTGTTCTGTTAGGAGTATTGCAGCTGACTGTATTTCTGAATTCGTGCTAGTATATTTTTAACTTACAAGTGCTTTCGTTTGTAACAACCTCATCCTTTAGATTTAAACACGACGCATAAGTATTTTTTTCCGTGACCTAACCCACCCATTTGCTGAAACTCTACATGGTATCAGAGCCTAGGTTTCCTTCCTGCTAGTGCTAGCCGCCCCAAACAGTACCATACAAGTTCTTCCTTTGACCACAAAAACCACCGTTGAGATGTAGAAATCCAGGCGGCGGGAGGCCGCATCAGGTGCTCTGCGTGGGTTGCGGCTATCACACACAGCGATGCGAGTTGTGTGAGATCGGCGGCTGCTCGCGCGGGGACAAAGAAGAGGGTCAAGATCGTTTTGGTTTAGAAAGGAGAGAAGAGGAAGTGAATCCGTGGCAGAGAGATCTGGATCCGTGCGAGGGGGAGATGTTGGAGGCGTGCGGAGTGGGCCGAGCCTTTGAGCGCAGGGCGGAGCCGGAGGTTGGTGCTGGACGTTGACCAGCGCGAGCCGGTCGATGTGGCCAGGTGCGGTCGCCAGGTTGGCCAGGGCGCGCAGACGAGGCGCCATCCGAGTGGAAGTGAGGAGAAAATGGAGATGTGAGGCTGTGAGGATATGTTGTGATGGAGTTGATGAGGCTGCGATTGAGTCGTGATGGAGTTGATGAGGCTGCGGTTTAGTGGTGATGGTGATGGTTGTGGATATGTCCAGGGGAAAGGCATGCGTGCCTGAGGTGAGACTGGTTGAGGCCTGACCGGGGGATAGGCATGGGTGCTTGAGGAGTGGATGGTTGAGGCAGGAGTTGGCTGGGGGTTTGTGGGAGAGACGGAAGAGGTCAGTGGCCGGGCAGAGTGGAGAAGAGAGGCTGAGGACATTGAGGCGAGTGTGGATGGTTCTGCGGAACTTGTGTGGTGAGGCAGCCGGGGTTGTTGAGGATGTGTATGGTTAGGAGTTGTTCGTATCCCAGATGGTTGAAGCTGGATGTCTTCGCTGCTGATGAAGAGATGAATCGAGATGACAAGATGATGAAAAGTGCAATGCTGTCATGTATCCTAGGAGTTATGCTGAAAGTTCATTACTCGTAGTTGTCATATGTGTCATGTTGTTGCAAGATGGCCATGGTTGTTTACCCATGATCATCTTGAGGGGGTGTGTTGGACCATGAGTGAGTTTAGTAGTAGCGCTGTAGTAATATTGTATCCAGTGTGAGGCCCATAGAGGCCCATGTCCAGTGGTATTGTAACCCTAACTCAGATGATATAAATACAGAGTGTCGTGGTCTGAGTGACCTAACCCACCCATTCGCTGAAACTCTACAAAATATGAGCCACCAATCATGAGCGTTGAATGCTCTACATGTCCACGATTGACAACAACAACAACACCACCAACAACAAAGCTTTATTCCCAAACAAGTTGGGGTAGGCTATACAAGTCCACCATTGACACGATTACAATTTCTCACTATTTGGCCGTAGGCTACTGCTCTAGTTACATCATGTTTGATATCTTTCTGCGATCCTGTATTACATGTTTATGCACGTCATAATGTTTCTACTACTGTTTGGTGTCAATTTAATTATAGCAAATCCTTGACTCGTAACTGTTTGTTGTTATTACACGTGCAGCAGGCACATCTTACACTCATAAACGTAGAGTAAAGCTCGCCTATAATCATGTAAGTACCTGCTGTTTTTTGTATATTGCTTAATGCAAACTTCTATATCTTGGATCCTGTTTCTGTTTACAATTGGCCTCTCCTTCATGCAGAGGAGAAACAGTGTGGCACCAGGTTCTTCTGCCCAAGTACCTGATGAGGTCCGTGTGACTCAAAAAAAAGCTCACGTAAGTTCCCTGTTTTTTTTGGAATGTTAATTTACCTCCTGTGCGTAGTTCAATTGCATCATTTTCTGTATGTTGCACTACCTAAGTTGCCTAATGGAATCTAATAAAATATAAACAATGACCATATGGAACATTGCACACTGCCTTTGACCCATCTGGCATCTGGCATGCCTGGGTATAAGTTACATGATTTGGCTATGTTAAACAAGTCCTAAAATTCTATTATGTTAATTTTTTGCCTGTTGCTTCATTGAGTTTGCCTGTTGTTCCATGGCTAGTGCATGAAGTTTGATAGAAATGATCCTAGCTGAAATGATGCACTTCGTGTTTTTTATTGCTTTATTCCTAACCTAGCTTCCTATTCTACTTGAAACATGATTGCTTTATTCCTAACCTAGCTTCCTATTCTACTTGAAACATGATTGCTTTATTCCTAACCTTGCTTCCTATTCTACTTGAAACATTGTGAAAAAATAGTTATATTACTTGTTTAAATGTCTAGCTTTGTTTTTCTGAGTCCCATTGACATGATGTGGTATATCCATATTCAAATGATCTGGCTGTTTATATAATACGCTCCATGTTCAATTGCTTCATTCATTTTCTAGTAATCTACTAGTAAGTAGCACGTGCTTTGCACGTCACGACATATATAATTTTAAAATATATTTCCATATTTTATTTGATGTTGATAATTATTATTTTTTGCTAAAATTAGTCACAAAGCCTAAAGTTTGGCTTTTGAAAAACTAATACACCCTAAAAGAAGTAATGGAAGGAGTAATATGTGAGTTCATTACAATTAAGTTTTTTAGTCAGTATGAAATAGAAGTATACCCTAATACGAAAGTGACAAAACTTTTTCATGGACACCCCATTAGGATTATGTATATTTTTGTGATTAGAGTCGAGAATTTTTAAGGATCTATCTTACCTTTTGCGGCATGCATATTGCACGGCAAGACTATCTAATTTATATATTTCTACCATATTTTTTGAAATTTAAAATACATTATCCAATATCTATGTATAAATTTACTACCTCAATACTTTTTATGTGACCCACACATGGCCACCGTTAGATTTTATATCAAAACTGGGTTGTCATGGGGAAAAAAGTTAGACCTTAATATGAGTAAATACGAAATATTAGTACTAAATTAATATATAATATTTTATCAGCCTTGGTTGGTGGACCAATGAACTTAGTATCTTTGAGCTTGAAGATGGTTCTTGTAACATAGTAATTGCTATTTGTTTTCCTAGCACAGAATTATATATCAATATCTTCACATAACCATGTACGATGAAGATGATATTTTTCATAACACAGTGCCAATGTAGACGATGGCTTGTGCTTCTATAAACTCCCAAAATAAAAATGTTTTCTTGAGTAAAACAAAAGAACGGCTGAGATTAAATGATACATGTTTGCCGTGTATTGTATTGCATTTTAACTTGTTTTGTCTTAGTTTCAGCCTGCAAACAAAGCTGTAATGTCAGTAGGGACAACCCATTTATCAAGTGTTGCGGTCATTTCACAGAGCAACAGTGACAGTGGCACGTGCTCTCATTGGTCCACTGAGTCCAGTACACCAACCGTTCCAGAAGAAATAGATGTACGAGGCTCTATTTTGGATTGCTTGCTATGTTATATCAGCTCAATGATGCTCTTGAAATTGGAGGTCTTTTATTGCATCATATGATGTTGTAACTTGTTTTATCTAAATTTCAGGCTTCAAATAAAGCTACAAAGCCAGAAGCAAGGGCCAATGCCTCAAGTATTGATGTTTCACAAAGCAGCAGTGAGAGTGCATATTGCTCGCATAGGCCCATGGTATCTATTGCTCAACTTAATCCGGCACAAAGAGATTTCGGGGATGCACTCCAAGAGGCAGTTGATATATTTGGGCGGGAAAACAAAGATGCTGATGAAATAATTGCCAAAACACGCCAAGAGATACATGAATTGAAAAATAGGCAAACTTTGACAGAAAATGTTCTAAAGAATCTCCTATGCACTTGTCATGGTAAGCCAGTTGTGATGTGTCTGGGAATTGAAGGTGTCTAAATAAACTTTGATTCTGTTGTTCAGTCAAGTGGACTGCTGATGCCAATGCTGTAATTAATTACTGCTCAAAATTTCGTTCAAAATTTCCTGGTCTGTAATAATTGCAAATTTTGTTGTTGTACTAAAATTAGATATGTTCCATGTGGCTGCTGTGTTTTGTGTGAAATAATATAATGATGTGTACTTCAATTAAACCATAAATCGGCTGCATGCTGAAAATTTGAATCTGAGCGCACGTGTGAACTGTTTTCTGCTCGTAATGCAATAAAGGCTGTTTCTTCGAAGACTATGAACATGGTAGCCCATTAATAATACCTTAATAATTATGCCTGCTAGCAAGATAGACGGTCCTTATTATAGTCAGGCATGCCAACTTGTATGATTAAAAGTAGTTCGTACACATTAAATCTACCATCTGCATTTTTCTCTGTAATAACTTTTCTTTTTACACAACTCAAAACTTGTCATGCTAATATGAAATTCGAGATGGCAAAACATGGGAAAGATAAAGATATCTCTTTCCTGCGAAATGCTGGGTTTTGAAGCCCAAGTCCAAGTCTTTCTCTGCTCAAGTTTTGGAGGAACAACTCCAAGTAGAACGAGTTGCAACAGCTATGCTAAGAACAAAAGTTAACATGTTGAGATCGAGATTAGAAGCATGTGATGCCCTATTGCACGAGGCCAATCAAGTTCGTTATAATCTCCCAAAGACTTAGAAAATGCCATAGATAATTGGAGATGAACACTACATAGTGAGTACATTGGTCTTGTGAAATGTTTCCTTAGAATAAGGCACCGTTCCTACTTTTGTTGGTGGATGCATTTATCTGCGGTTGGGATCAACTTGGTAGTTGTTCATGTGGATGTTATATAAATTAATTGCATAGCCTTTTTCAATCAGTTCGAACTTAAATGGTATCATAGCCTTGGTCTCAAGTTTGAATTGTCGAACGCGTGGTTTAATTTAATCTCAGTCGGGCGGCAAAATCTCCCACCAATCCTGAAATATTTCAAACACATTTTTGATTGGGATTAAGAAGATAGGGACATAGATCCAGTGCCCCCACGTTCACAGGGCACATCAAACTTGAGATTAAATTATGCGTTCTAGTTCTATACAAAACCCAGTAGGAGGTTGAGCGGCAGCGGCTAGGGTTTAGTGTGGGAGGAGATGATATGCGTACGCTCCTGTTTATATAGGTCGGAGGCACGCGACGGCCGCTGCACGCGTGGCATCGCCATTCGCAGAGGTAGGTGACGACGCGTGCCACCCGAGGCATCGCCATTTTACGCGACCGCAGACTGCCGAAGCGGCGCCGCTGAGAAGACGCATCGACGCTGGGTCACTGCCAAGCGGGCCCGACGAAACGTTCGCCAGACGCGAGCGGACACTTTACGCGTCCACGCAGCGTCCGCGCGACGGATCCGAGACACATATTTGGGCATGTTTGCGTCGCTGCGAACGGCCCAGTCACTATGCGTCGTCCCGCTGGAGTTTGTACCAGATACATTTTTGGCCCGGACAGATGCGCTCGGAACCGAAATCATCTTCTGTTCCCTTCTCTATTTCTTCAGGTTCGAGAGAACACAGCAGCTCTTCAGCTCAGCAGAAATTAATCGGGTCACGTTGTTGCTTTCCTTGCCGTTGGATTGAAACGAATGGTGGATGGGAAGCCTCAGGTCACGTTGTGCCCTGTGAACGTGGGGGCACTGGATCTCTGTCCAGAAGATAGATCATGATCATGGTAGTGACCTATATTCAACGTGATGATGATTTGATTTTGCACTCGGCCTTGAACAGAGGTACTAGTACGGTGTCACAATTTTTTATCATTATACTTGGACGGTGGCCAAATTCAAAATCTCATAGCGGCAAAACCGCCCACAAAATACAAAAATTTCACACGCTTCCAAATTCCTATTCTACCCCTGTGGAGATGCCAGCAAAGTCGGTTGGTGGGGGGGTCTGCCCGTCATTTTTTGGATCACCACCTCCCTAGCCCAGGAAACCCTCCCAAAAAAAATACATTTCCTTCAGACCACCCACCGGAACTTCCCAAGTCCCTCTCTCCCACCTCCCCGACCACCGCACCGGAACATCCCCGCCGGACTTCACAGCTACCCCGAGCCCTCGCGATCCGCGTCATCCGGCTGCCTGCCGGGGCCGCTTCATCGACGCCGTCATCAACCGGACCGGATCATCCCCGCCGAACCTCGAAACCATATGCTCATCCAGCAGTCTACCGCAGTCGCTTCAGCTGCGGCATCGTCCACCCCACCGGAGCCGCTTAGCCGGATCCGTCGTCCACCGCATCGGATCTTGCTCACCGCTGTGCACGAACCGGATCTGCTTCACCGGCGCCGTGCATGATCTAAACTCTTCTACTGTCGCTTTTCTATTGCTTGCCTGCAAGTTCTTGTTTAATCTTGGAACCTGTTTGTGCTAACGACGCGCCGTTACGTTTTTGCAGATGAGATGAGTAATCATGAAGTGTAATGGCCGTCTCTCCAACCCCAAGTAGCACATGTAGCGTACTTCATCACCGGATCTATCAACCCGGAAGATCTGCTGTGAGCTCCCACAGAGTGCTTCTCTAATGTAAGTCCCTTGTTTAGCGCCATGTTAGGTTAGGATGTGTTGTGAGCTCTTTTAGTTCATTCAGCTATGACTAGTAACCACGTTGCTATTTTCTACTTCATTGCTAACTTTAAGCGATTGAACATTTTGGTTTGCATTCCCTGCTCTGTAGATGTAGCCATCATAACTTCTATCTTGCTCAGTCGTTGTTACAAAAATTATGGGTATTATAGTAACATCCTGCTATTATTTAGTTCATGGCCAATTTTAAGTAATTGCACATGTTGGTTTGCATTCCCTGCTCTATAGCTTTTGGCATCGTAACTTCTATATTTGGTTTACATTCCCTGCTCTGTAGATCTAGCCATCATAACTTTATCTTGCTCAGTCGTTGTTACAAAAATTATGGCCTGCTACTATGTTGTTTGTGCCAATTTTTTACTCCATGAACATGTTGGCTTGCATTCCCTGTACTACAGGTGATGCCATTTTTTGTATCTAGTTCATTGTAAGCTAACAAAGTAAGGACTTAGTTTGGCATGCTATCACTCTGCTATCTAGCCTGTAGTACAAATAAACTTGTCATACTACTAGATAATAATTTTGTGTGCCATCTTGTTCTTCAAAAGCTGCATTATTGACTTGTTTCTCTGACTTGGCATGACGCTCACATATGGAAAGCTGAACATATTGGTTTGCATTCCCTCTTATACAAGTTCATAGGTGATCCCACTATATTCTGTATCTGGTCCATCCTAAGCTCCAGCATTAACTATCCTCTATGTGTTGCTCATTACAAGTTTATATCCCGAAACATCTTGATTTGCATCCCCTTCACTATAAGTTCAGGAGTATTATTTAGTTCACGACCAAAATGAAGTAATTGCACTTGGCACATGTTGGTTCACATTCCCTCCTCTTTAGCTTTTGCCATCGTAACTTCTATTTTTGGTTTACATTCCTCTGTAGATGTAGCCATCATAACTTCATCTTGCTCGGTCGTTGTTACAAAATTTATAGCCTGCTACTATGTTGTTCATGCCAATTTTCTACTCCCTGAACATGTTGGTTTGCATGGGACTCGACAGTAGTAAGTCTGCTGTTTCATTCTAACATGCTCTGTTATATTGGCTGTTGGTATGCGACATGCACTCTTTGTTTGCTTATTGTGCGCATTACAATGATCTTGTTATAACGACGAAATGATGAGTTCCAAATTCTTTGCCAAACAATATTGGAGTGTCTTTGCCTTTCCATTGTTGCTGTCTTAACTTGTAATGTCTTTGTTTCAGATATAGGTGCTGCATGGACAACTTAAAAGATTGTCGGATCCCTTCATTGTATTGCTAGGTTTAATTACCATTCAATTTCTCTGGGTTATGTAATATTTTTCAATACTTAACTATGACTGATGTAATATTTAGTTAGTTTTATTAGTTCTTTCGTGCATTTTTTCTTTGGTGCTTGTGGTAAGTGAGGCTATCGGCCAATGATCCAATGTAGTAAATATTCTCAGTATCTAATAAATTCTATCCCTTGAACGGCTCCGCAAACTTCTGGGGAAGCGCCTTACTTCGTATATAAACAAATAACTAAACGGGGTCGCCCACTTACTTATCGGGCCAAATGATTTAATCGTGGACCCCACACTCTTTACTGGGCCGGCCCACTTGCTTTAAGGTGGACCCCTCCCACTACTGGGCCGGCCCACTAACTAGTTGGGCCAGCCCATCAGCTTTTGTGGTGGTCCCCATACTAAACGGGGCCGGCTCTTTAAGACGAAGCTGGACCCACCCGTGCTTTGGCCCGGCCC
>JAUUTY010001166.1:0-85957 GCA_030979885.1 Lolium multiflorum
TCCCCCATAGGAACTACCCAGATAGTTCCCAGGTGTAATAGGTGTGGTTCATTTGCCAGTGGATCAATACTGATGTAGTCACCAGCTGATTAAACTGGTGTGTGACACCACATTCTCCATAGGTTCTTTCCCCCTACTCTCTCATGGGTTGTTAGATTCCTCTAGCATCGTATCAATTGCTCCTATCAGATGATGGTTCAACTGAAAGAGTAATGATATGAAGTTGCGACTATTATCCATATATTTTGCCGCTGCTATGGGTTTGCGTTTAGCATATTTGTAGTGGTTGAGCATGGGATCTTCTTCCTCCTGATTATGAGGAATATGGGAGAACTCGGAATCCATAAGCTCTTTTGTCTTATGTTCCCGTATGTCGGTTATGGCTCTCATAACAACTATATGGTAGGCTGTGTTGGTTGTCCTAGCTTCCCCAGCTGGCATGACTACGCTCATTCCCAAAGATTCGGGAAGTCGCAGTCCTACCCTGCACTTGGCCAATACAGTTCCATCATAGAACATGTATTTCTTTACTGGAATCTGGGGATCGCACCCAAATTCAAGTAACATGGCTCGTCAAGATATCTTCCAAGTCCTCCTGTTATTCTTAGTGTGGAATCCCATTACTTTCATTCTTCAGGTAGTGAACTTGCCATGTTGGTGTAGAAATAGAAAGATTATAGATTTTAGTAATAATACATCATAATAGAGATAATATATACTTTTAGGAAATAGGTATTTATTCTCAATTGAATATACACCATATTTTAGAGAATTCTTTACTAGTCTTATTGACTTCTAACGTTTGGTCCCATTTACTAGGTTCCAACATAAGGTCAAAGCTTTTGCTCTGCAGCGCATGGTGATACTGCATACTGTTGCATGTTGTAGTATGCCAGTCGTTGATATATCATTCACAGTACCATTTCATAAATATTACATCCCTCAGAGTAGCAGCAGAACATAGCAGGGTCCATAACTCATTCCTTGTTATTACAACTGTCATATACACATGTCGTCTTGGAGCTCCTCTTGAGTCCTAAGAGGAATACTCCACAGGTTGGCGGAGCGACAACCACAATATAAAGTCTCATAAAACAAAACATTTTATTTACTAAGATGCCAAGGACATCTCCTGCTAATCATCTTCGTGTAAATGGGAAAACGCTGAAGCATTCTCAGGAAACTCTGGATCCGTAGACTATGAGATAGTCTATGCCTTCAACACCTCTGAGAAATTACGGTTCCTCGTTGCTTGATAGTCTGGCTCCTTCATTGTTAGCAGTCCTCCTCCAGATAGTTGAGACAATCTAAGCATAGGATTTAAGAGTGGTATGAGTACGATCATACGTACTCAACAAGTTGTCTATAGATGAGGTGTTTAATGCACTAGCTCGATAATGGAGCCCGAAAGTCTAATACATTGGACATGATAAGCATTTCTTCAGGGTTACTTTTATTTCAAAGAGCTATGTCGGTCACTTCGCCGGTTTACTAGAACTTCATGGGCTCTTTTCCGGCCGCGTTAGGATTATCAATCCGGAGCAGGGGGTGACGAAGGTCAAGTTCTTTACACTCTGAGAGGTGTGTTGCTTTACCCAGCCAAGAGATCTTAACCTTGGGTGTGGCAGACTTAACTCAATTCACACTTCCTTTGAGTGTGAGGCCGGTATAAGTCTAATAATCATGTTCCTCCGCTACCTCGAACACCTGCTGTTGCATGCCCCGACCCTGGGTCCACGTCGGTCCCATTATTCACAGATTTCAGGTGGACCCAGACCCTGCTTGTCCCAGTCTTTGGGCTCTCCCATACCTCCCTCGCCATTGGCTGCAACCCATCCTGAACCGCAGCAAAGTGGGACTTGGACTCCCGGCCTACGCTGCTCCTTGGGCGACAAGTGTGCCCTACGGACATGCCGTAGGGCACTTAAGGACTCTGACCTCACTAACTTACCCCCTTGGATTACAGTACTACGTTAAGCGCATCCGTTGATGAACGAGAGGTGGAAACACTTTTGACTATTCCGTCCCCCTCCGGATCTTATGGGTATTACGGCACAAGAATCAGTGGCGACATTTGTTGTTTAATCCTAGATGGATATAAACGCTTGCAATGGAACCTCCAATATCAACACAATCCAGGGTTCCATTGCCCACCACATAGTCATAATCATAGTTATGAAAATAGTGGTTTTGGTTTATATGGCAATAGTGATAAACATAGTGATAAACATAGTAATTTTGATAAAAATACTCAAATGGCATGAACAAGTGATGAACTTGCATGAATTGCAGTTGGAAGGTGTGGACTGACCCTTGTCTCTTGTTTCTGAAAAATAGCATCATTGTCCAGTAAGGGCAATGGTTAAAGAGGCAATTATGCATGATTCCATTTTTAGGAGTTTGTTCCCCCTTCCGATGTCGTTATTATTTCATGTAAGAGGTTTATCTAAGAATAATTTGGGGATACTTATGATTTAAATTAAAATACAACCTTGAAATGTTGTCAAGGTGTTTTAAAGTCAAATACATTAATGGACTTATTTTATTATAGAAAATTATATGTGTGATTTAAATGATTATTTAAATCATCAAATGAGGTCTTATTCTTAGTTGTCTTCAAAAATTCTTTTTGATATTTTATTCAGGTAGAGAATTTTATGTTGATCCAATTTTCATATTTTTAACTATTTTTTAGAGGCTGTATCTTATTTTATAAAATTCTTGAAAACTCTCATTTAAATGGGTATTTTGGAAATGTCCAGATACCCTCGGTTGGAGCGGCCGAGCTGGTTGATTGGACCAGCCCGGTGGGCTCGTCAATCGACCCGATCGCTTCGTCGCCACCTCGCTGGGCCCTAATTTCGCCCAGCCTCACGGCGACCGTCTTGTTCCTCATAGAATTGTTAAAACCAGGCTCCGCTCTCGCCGCGGTGGGAATCTTGTGCCTCTGATCGCCGTTCGGCAAGCCTCGTGCGATACGATGTGTTGCGTAAATCCCATCGCCTTTGCTCGCTGTAGTGGTGTGCTCGCAGCCGAGTTCGCCGCCATCGTCTCGATGCAGAGACGTGTGCCTCGGCCCGGCTGCGCTGGAGCCTCAGCCGACGCAGCCATGGCTTAGCCCAATGCGTGGCTGAGGCCCAATGCTTGCGCCGTACCGCCATGGTGTGCCGTCCTTATTGCTCCAGGGTTAGTACGCTTCCATCTTCTCCTTTTTCCCTCCTCCTCTATGCCATCATGCTCTAGTTACAAGCCTGCCTCTCCTCATGGAGATGCTGGCACTGCCGTGCTGCTGTTGCTTCGCGCCCCTGTGTGCCTTGTGCCAAGCCAGCCCTAGTGCTGTGCTAGGCTAGCTATGCGTGCTGTTCTTTCTGTGCAATTGCCATAGTTCTAGCTGCTGTCTTCTATCTTATTGTGCTCTGCGCTTGCTGTTGCAACTCTTGAACTCTTGCTCCTTGAGCATGTTGTGATGCTTTGCTTTATTCATTTGTTACTGCTGCTGCCTCCTGCCTCTCCTGTGTGAGCAATTACTACTCCCGGGGATCATGGTGCATGATCCTTGCCTTTGGCAAATGCCAGTGCTCCTGGTGTGCTATCTTTGTGCCCCAAATTCATGATCTGTTCTCAATTGAGCATTGTTACTGATTTGGCAGCTCCATCCCTTGATGGAGTGCTTTGGATACAATTATAATGCTCTATTCACTTATATGTAATTACAATTGTTCAATTATATGGTTAATTTGTTTATCTGGGCCATGTGATGATGCTATGCTGAAACGTAGTGACACAGCCTTGAAGATCGTGATACTCTTTGATGATCAATTTCTCATTTCTTGCTTGGTAAGTGTGTGCTCCTCCGTTTGTGACTCAACGATGCATACCAGTCTTGCTTGTGCTTCATGAGGCAGCTGTAATGTGAAATCCTTGTCTAAACTATCAGTGGATGCTTGCAATGATCCATTGGGTCATCTGCAAGATCCAGTGCATCATTAGCTTGCCTGCTTCATTTATCTACTTAGTTTGCCTTGATATTTGGATATCTGATGTGAACTGCCTTGCAGTGATGATCATATAAGTGGATTTGGTTAGAGCTAGAAGGATGCCAACATCTGTTGGGAACCCTAGCTCCTTTTTGAACCCATCTGGGTGATGATATTAGTGCATGGCTTCTCTGTGGAATTTGGTATAGTGGTTGAGGTGGCCCTGACAGCAATTCCTTGCTGTTATGGTAGCTCCCACATGTGTTGGCTTGCTGTGATTTGGGGAATATCTCACTGGAAGAATCCTTGTGGTTTTTTTTTTTGATGTTGATAAACATGAATAGACACTTGATAGTCTATCTGTCTGATGGTGTAGTGGCTATAGGTGCTAGGTGAATCTGACTAGCTAGATAGGATCATCCCTTGCTGGATTTCTTTGATTATGTCACTGGTTTGGCATAGCCAATGTTCCCAGGTGCTTTCCTATTTGTTTCCCTCTTGTTCACTTGCACCAATTTGGCCAGTAGCCATATGATGACTCACATATAGGGTTTCTACCCTTGTGGTGTGCTTGAGAGCATGCCTGTCCACAATTGCAGAACAAAACCATCTTGGTTTTGTTCATGTTGATGTATCTCCCCTGCTCCAGCTCCCATAGAAATGGTGTGTTGGTGTGAAGGTTTTAACCACGGTGGTTGGTTTGACTTTTTAGCTCCTCTTGTGACTTGTGCTTGATCTCTCCATGGTTTGCTTCTCAACAGGAAACAGTTCTTTGCTGGTGCATTCCTGGATGAGGTTACGGCTATGTGTTCTTCTTTGTTCTAAGTCGTTCTTTCTCGATGACTTACCAAGTTGCACAGCCGATGGCCGACTAGTTAGGCGGTGGAAAAAAGGTTTATGTGACCTTCTTTTTATCCCACAGTCTGACAGCTTGGCTGGCCCCCACTGGTGCTCCTCTGGCTTGTGTGTTGTACAACATGCACAATGGTATTTGGTTTTTGTGTGTGTGTGTGTGTGCACTGATACGAGCAAATCCTCATCGAGCCTGCTTCAAGCTGAATCCATATCCTCAATTTTCATTTCTTTCAACCTGCCACTTGGCATAACTTCTGTTGTGGTGTTTATGTGCAGGGAATCAACAATTGATCAAAATGGATATGAAGTTCATCAAATCCAAGATCAAGTAAGAAGATGATCTTGTAGTATTTAGACTAGGATCCATCCATGTACTTTTTCTTTTTATTTTCTTTTATTTTTCAATTTCTCCAATTCTTGTAATGTAATGTAATATTCATTTATTTCCATTATGAATATTGTAAAGACAATGTAAATTGTGTGATGATCAATAAAGCTCAAAGTTTTCTCTAATGAGCTTTACTTTATTTTTATTGTTCATATTGTTTATTATTTATAATTTACTTAATGAATTTCCTCACAATTGAATTATTTTAGGGTAATTAATTGATGTTTGAATTTAAAATTTCAAATTCAACTTTGGTTTGAATTCAACCATGCCACTCATTTAGAATTCAATCATGCAGCTAAGTTTGATGCAAACTCTCCCCTCTCTTCTCAAAACCCTAAACTAGTTAAAGTGAGATGCAAGTTTGTCGCACTCTGGAAACCCTAACCCTGACATGCCTAAGCTTGTTCCCCTTGATACGAACCTGCATGGGATTTCCCAGAATTTACGATGCAATACACATCCCTTTCTAAATCTACCTGGTGATCTTTGAACACAGGACATGAGCCATCATGGTGGCTTGTGCTATTGTTGTGGGAAGTCTGCATGGGTAGGCGAGTATTCCCATTTGAGATCCATACTCTAGCACAGGAGCTCTCAGCATATGTGATATCGTTGACTCTATAGTCCATCCAAATCGGTGCGGGTGATAAGTGTGCTGAAGTGAGACGGGTTCCTAGTCCTTCATGTACTTTACCTTTAGAATCTTGGGGTGGTACGATCTCCTATAGAACGTTGACTTGGGGGGTTGAGTGGGCTGACTATTAAGAGATGCCTCAACTAATGCTTGGGCCTTGGTATGGTCTTGACAGGGATAGAAATGTGCAACCTTGGTCCACCTATCGATGACTACCCAAATGGAATCATTTCCCTTGCTAGATTTGGGCAATCCTGTCATAAAGTGCCCAGTGAGAATCCCATTTCCTCAGATACGCAAGGGTTGCAGCAGTCTGCAGTCGTTGATGTTAGCAGCTCGTTTAATGAGCTCATCACACTTGTGATGTAAACTTCCTATCTCTATTTCATTCCGTGCACGAAATTGTTCCTTTAGGTCTTGGTACATCTTGGTTCTTCCGGGATGGATGGAATACAGTGTATCATGAGCTTCCTTCAAAATGACTTGTTCAACTCTGAATCTGACGGTACACAAAGGCGTCCGTTGTACCAAAGAACTCCTTCATCCTATGGCAAATCCTGGTGCCTTTCCTGCAGCTCATCTGACTCCTTATTCCGTCAATGCTGGCATTTCCCTTCCAGGCTTCAATTATCTAGCTCATCAAGGTGGGTTGGAGCTCAATGCTATTGCAATCCTTCGCTCACTGGCTCTAATGTTGTTCAAACTCTTGTCTGGTGGAGCTGCTCTGACGATCATGAGTTCAAGCGACATGTGATCGGCTCAAGGCATCCGCTACCACATTGTAGGGGTGGTAGTGAATTTCCATGTCGTAATCCTTGATTAATTCTATCAATCGCTGTCTCATGTTCAGCTCCTTATGGGTAAAGATATACTTCAGGCTTTTCGCAGCGAGATGTCCAAGTTACCATGAGGTAATAGCCTCATTCTCTCTCTAAAACTACGGTTGCTAACTCCAAGTCATGAGTTGGATAGTTCACTTCATGATGCTTCAATTGCCTTGATAGGTATGATATCACTTTACCTTCTTGCATCAACACACATCCAAGACCAATCTTGGAGGCATCACAATAGACATCGAATGGCTTGGTGACATGAACCTTGATAGGAGTGGGGCTGTGGTTGACGTAAATGAGGTGAACACCTCATATCAGTCAAACTTCTTGTCCTTTTTCAGCAGTTGAGTCATTGGTCTTGCGATGCTGGAAATCCTTCAACGAGAATGCAAGGCAATATCGCTAATCCCAGAGAAATGCCGGGACCGGTGCGGGTAGTTGAGAGCTTTCCATTCCTCAACGGTTTTGATTTTGTGGGATCTCGGCAATTCCTCTATAGACAAGATGTGTCCCAGGAGTCCTACTTCCTTCAACCAAAACTCGCATTTACCAACTTTATTACAACCAGTCACCTAAGGTTTCTAGAGCCCTTCCCAAATATTTATCATAACAACTATACGATTTGGAGTAGATAAGAATGTCATCGATGAAGACAACGACAACTTATCCAGAAAAGTCATAAAGATCTGATTATTGAATTCAAATGGCGGGGAACATGGTCAGTCAAAGGACATGATGCTTTCCATACGGTCATATCGTGTGAAGCCGGTCTTGGGAATATACATTTGCACGGATCTTGAGTTGATGGTAACCGGTCCTCTGGATCAATCTTCGAGAAGCTACTCGGGCACCGATCGGTGGTCCAAGCAGTCTTCTCTTTGTAAAGAAGTGTTTGTTCTTGATGGTGACATCGTTAAGCTTCCGGTAATCCACTAAACGAGTAGCACCGTCTTTCTTATCCACAAACAAAAAAGCTGGTGATCTCCAAGGGCAGCACTTAGAGTGGAATCAGACCTTTGTATAAGCCATATGTCTAGTTGCTTCTTGAGTTCCACTAATTCTGCCGGATTCTTCATGCTTTAGGCTCTCTGGGCTATAGGTCATTCCAGGTCAAGTAGACTCGATGTCGATGGGGGCATCTTAAGATGATCATCTGGAAACACCTCGGGTGCAAGCCCCGGTTTGATCCGAGTTGAAACTGGCTACACTTTGGTTGAGGTGAAATTTCTGGGTAGTCTTTTAGACACATGTTCTATTAATATTCCGGTGCTACTAGTCATCGGTGGTGGCCTTCTTGGCGCAGTCTATCAATCTTTGATGTTCCCATCATCCAATCCATACCAGTACTGGCAATCCTTTTGTTCCCGAACAATCAGTTTACCCTCATGAATTCTGATGGAGTGCAGGCACAGTACCTAGCTTTAGTTGTTGATCAGGATTTGAACTGTCATGACATGTTTTCAAACTGATTGATTTGAATCTTTGTTACCACAAATTCTTTTTGTGACAAATGAATACGTGTCACAGAATCAAACAACACTCTTGCAGGCAATATTGATTTAACGGAAGATATACAGGCCACCATCCGTTAACTACTGGGCTTCTCAATTCATGTGGTAGAGCGACCTCCACGGTTGTTCGGGTTGTTGGGAGCGAACTTCTTGCCGGTGGAACAGCGTTGCTGCTGGCTTGGTCGCGACGATATTTGTGACTTGAAAGCCTGCCCACAGAGGCCTCATTGGGATATCCCCACAACTCCACATTCATGGCAGTGATGGGTGACTTTGCTCCTTGGCCATAGCAGGGGATGATTTGCTCCCCAGTCTGGTATGATGTGGTGTTGTTGTTACTTATTTGTTGACCAGAGTTCTCAATGGAGTAACGGTTGAAGTTGTTGTTGGTGTTGTAGTTGTTGTTGTTCTGGTGGCCTCCTGGCCTGGGGGTTTCCTCCACCTCAGTTCCAATCAGCTGGGCATGACATCCCATGCATTGAGCATTGGTCTGAAACCCTCATGCAGTTCAAGGCGTCTGTGAGCATTCTGAAGCCCACTCTGAGGTCATCATAAAGCTTAGTTCT
This sequence comes from Lolium multiflorum, assembly GCA_030979885.1. Lineage (NCBI taxonomy): Eukaryota > Viridiplantae > Streptophyta > Magnoliopsida > Poales > Poaceae > Lolium > Lolium multiflorum. Next base: position 8,768 of record JAUUTY010001166.1, read on the forward strand.
CTTGGCTTATGCGGTTCCCTCCATTTGGATGTTGAGTCAACAGGCTTGAGAAATTGTGTGAGGGATGTGATGCTCTGATCTGCATCTGTATCATGCGATCCATTCAAAACCTTTCCTTCCTCTTCTAATTGTCCTTTTGTATCATCCAGAGCGATGCCTGCTCTGTGATCAGAAGACGAGACCATCTCGCATCTCCTGACAGGCTGCCCGATTGCAGTGGCGTGGCTTGTATCACCCAGAGCGTTGCCTGCTCTGTGATCAGAAGACGAGACCATCTCGCATCTCCTGATAAGCTGCGGTTTGCAGGTTTGGCACTCAGTTCTGTCCAGATGTGACCTGCACGCAATCTGCCTGCAACCGAACAATTAGTTTTACGACTGGTTCTTGAAGCAGATAGAGCTGGAGGTGAGAAAAGCACAGTGGGTTAGTGATACGGAAGTTCAGGCTTTAGTCTACAGAGTGATCATGATGGCCTTGATTGTTGTTGGCAGCTGTTTGAGAATCTTTAATGTTACTTGCCTTTCAGCTCTTCCTTCTTTCTCTCTCTTCTGACTGCACAACATCTGTCATGTCTTTGATCTTGATTCGCGTTGCGGATTGGAGAGGCCATCGAGCATTGAGATTGATCATGAGATAAGGAAATTTTCTATGGCTTGTTTTGTTTTTAAGTTCAAAAGCTTAAAACTTGAAGTCTTTAAACCCAAGCCAAACATGTATTCATTCATAACCAACCTTTATTACAAGCTAACACACTCAGGAGGTTTAGAACCTTCTTCTCAACTAAATCATGGTGGACTAACTCCCCTCCGATGACATAAGTGAACTACTCTCTGCTCATCTTCAGCATGATGGGGTGGCCATGTCCAGAATTTCTGTCGTCTCCCCCTCGGTGTTCTCATCCTCCTCAAGTCGTCGTAAATCTCCCTCAGGTAGTTGCTTCCTCCCTGAATATCTTCTCCATCTTCCTCCATCTTCATCTGCTCCTCTGTTCTGTGGTGGCCTCTTTAAGAAAATTGTTACTATCTGTGTGATAGTGATAGTAGCATCATTTGCCCCCAATCAGCGCTGAGAGAGAGTCCTGCAGTCATTGAGCATCTTGATGGCGTGTGCCCGTCTGGGCGTGAGTCTGGTTGTGTACTCACGGGGTGCGGTAGGGTCTGCCAGGTGTGGTACATCATGAAGTCGAGATCCTCACATGGTCGTAGCCTCGGGTGGGATGGCATATCATAGATCTCAGCGAGATTCACGCCTCATGAAGTGGAAACGAGGGTCCTTAGGTGCCTCCCGCTCATCCCACATACAGGCGTGCGGGTGTCTCGACCGGGCAAGTCCGCCGAGTTGCTCTCCATGAAGGAGAAGAGGATCCTCTCGGTAGGGAGACTCCATCTTGCCCCCTCAGTCAGCGGTGATGATCTGCGCAGCTCGCGCCTCTGGCTGGTCTTGATCTGGCTCCGTGGAACTCTGCGTTGGCGCCAAGACGGAGGTAAGATGGGCGACAGGTGGATTCCTCGAAGATCCAAGCTTCCCCATTCCCAAGCTGGTAAAACTTCGTGTTCCGGAAATATCTGAGGTAGATGAAGGATTAGTTGAGAAGTGATCTGTGTAATAAAATTACATTCTTTCTAAGGAAAGGCACGCAGCTGTATTTTCAAAGAACTCAAGAGGTAAAGACTTAATTTTCAAGCCACTTCCATTCTTTTGAAACTAAATTTTACGACGTCCATTTCTAACTAAGGTCTCCCTATGAGTCAAACAATGGCTCACGATACCCTCTGCCCAGTTTTTAGAAAGTCCGAATACCTATTATGTCATACATCATAATTCCAGGAATATTGTTGTTGTGAGGCATAATAGTTAAGTATCACAGTCATCATTCATTACAAACCATAATGTCTTACAACTTGGAATCACATGATCCATAATACACGAATAGTTGATATTGATCAATGAACAAACACAAGTTCATAGCGGAAGCGTAAGAAGAAGGGACTCTCTAGGCCAACGCTTGGCGTTAGAAGCTCCTAGTTGTGGTGAGCAATCCTGCTGATCGTCAATACTCGTACTCTTGCTTTCGGCTTCATGATCACGGCCATTTGAATAGCGGGGGACAAAGCCGTAGGTGCGCACCATTATATAATCTAATAATGTAATTTAACATTACTATTGATGTTCTAAGCTCTAGGGTTTATTTGCATAAAGCCAATTTTGGTTGATAAACATTTTAGTAAACAACTCATGTGCTACAACTACTCAGAGTGGGAACATTGATGCATTCCACAACTCGGTTGTGATTCAAGTTCAAAGTCACTTTAGTTCAGTTCAAGGATGTAGATTCGATGACGGAAATAGTGTGGCCTTTCAGCGGCCATGACATGGGGTGCATCAGCAGGTGGGTTTACCTCTACCTAGAAGTTGCACATGTGCTACAACATTAGTCACATGCAGCAGGATAAGCCGAATAATCGTAACTCGTCTGTGGATCATCAGCCGTTAACCTTTTCCCTTACACTAGTATAGGCACACTCTCCCCACTAGGCTTGGCCTCCCCGGTGAAAAATAGCTGACAACCCGGAGCCTTCCCAGGGCTTGGCCGTACAATTCTCCTCACACCATTTCTCAACAACGGAGGCAGCCTCAAGCATAACCCCTATGATGTGTGTTAGAGCATACTAAGACACATAAGTTTCCAGCTAAGCCTTACCCATAATCGGTATTGTGGGGGTACTCAAAAATTGGAATGGTATCGCATCCAACTCAATCATCAGTTTTTAACCAAAATCACCAAGTCAATTTCATGTCATATTCACCTTCAAAATCTTTCAATGGAAATGACTCATCATTCCAAGGTTTTCACCATCATCATTTCACCAACACACACATGTTCCCATCTAGAGTAGTCATTTTTAATTTAGCACTAGCAACTATGTATGAGGGGTGCTAAGTACTTGCTTTGCTTCTAGGCTAAGTTTGATACTCTTGTACTAATTCAATACTAACCAGGTGAATCATGAATCAAAAAGTACTTTGATAAAAACAAAAGTAAATAAAGCTTGTAAAGTAAAACTGGGAAATAGGATGCCTTGCTCATGGTGAGCTTTGCACTTTGCAAGAGTATTATCTTGCCTTGGTTGGGGAATTGGTCAAAGTGGTCTTCTTCTCCTTGGAAGTAGACCTCCTCCTCCTCCTGGTACTCCTCGGTACTAACGTCTAAAATACGAATACGGGGTACACAATCATCATACCAAACTAAATTACTAAACTAGGCACACTCATGAGCTACACACTTTAAACTAGCCTCATACACTAATATTGAGTTGGTGGGTGTGTTCTTCTTTATCATTTAAGAAAAATAATTTCCTCTCATACTAATCTTAAATGTTACTTTGAATTATTTAGAGAAATAATTTCCTCTCATTATCTTATTAAGATTTTAATTTCTCTCATGAATATTATGTGACCTAGGTACTAAGGTCAACATTTCACACTCATCATTTGAGAAAATGATTTAAATGAGTTGAACTCATATCATTTAATCTTAACATGGTAAGATTTAATATCATCAACAATTCATATAAGACCTAAATGACCAAGGTCTCTACCTCATTTTGAATTAGTGGTGACAAGATTTAAATAGGAAGAAACACTCTCATAAGATTTCGTAATAGTTTTGGACAATATCATTGACTAGAAATAACCATAAAGTCCTTTAATTAAACTAGGCCATGATCATTCAGTAAGCATGGCATATTTTTGCAGAAACAGTTAGTATAAGTGAAATGTGAATTATAGGAGTTGGTATCAACTCAAAAGCATTTTTGGTTGATTTTTAATAATTATTCTAAGGCTGGAAAGTCCCTGCCTTGTTTATTTACCTACTTTAATTCTATAATAGATCTAGGGTTTCAACCAGTGGCATTTGATAAATAAGCTTTCAACAATATCAAGTTTGTAAAATTTGGCCGAGTAGATTTGTCCCTATTGAATTTATAAACTTAGCATGGATTGGTAAATTAAATCTAGCCTGGATTTTGAATTTAAACTAGTTGGGCTGGCGGGAACTGCACGGGCTGCGCAGAGAGAGAAGGGATTGGGCCAGACGGTATAAGCTACGAGCCAGCTGACAGCGGACCACGCGTCGAGTGAAACTTAGCAAGCGACGATGCAGCGCAGGCAGTGCGTTAGAGAATCGCACGGTCGAGGGAAAGACCTTAGTCTCCGTGAGAGGACTCCCCGCGCGACGACGTGAGGGGGTCGGCGAGCTCGTGGAGCCTCCGGCCGATCGTCGCGATGTGTGAGGACCGTGTCGTCGACGAGGAGGCGTCTGGACGTCGCCTGAGGTGGTCTCCTTTGCCGGCTTGCTCCGTGTGGCGGCGGCGGCGGGCTGGTCGACCGGGGGTAGCTGTCAACTAAATTGAGGTGGCAGGAGAGCTGTGGTGAAGGGAAAGAGGTTGGGCCGTGCTCAGGTCGGTGGGAGGAGCTCTGCTTTTATAAGAGCGGGAGGTGGCTGTGGGGGCGGAGCTAGGGTCGCCGCGTCGTCGTCGGTCCCGAGGGTGCGAAGGGCAAGGAGTGGGGCGCGTACGATTGCTGGCGTCCGCGAAGATGACGCGCGTGATCGTGGCGCATCCGAGGCTCTCATCGATGGTGAGTTTGAGGGGAGCTTGCAGGCCAGGGTTGCGTCGCGTCGACGATGACGAGGGCCACGGCGTTCCTGCGGTCAAACGGGCGTGTCTGCGGGTCTCCTGGTGTCCTGGCGCGTCCACTAGCGAGAGATGGTGAGCGGAGGTGACGCGAGGGCTCCGGGCGGCTGACGTTCTGGCGCATCCAGGGCGCTCGCCGTGCGCGCACTGGCGCGTGCATGGGCATGCCTGGGCGCGTCTGGGCGTGATGGTTTCTAGCCGTTGCGGTAAAAAATTTCGACGGGGCAAGGTCTGGTCGTGCTCAACTGAGTGAGAGAGAGAGGATTGACAAGGTGTGGCATGTTGGAATTGACCAGAGTGAGAGAGAGAGAGAGGCATGCCATGCCACGACATGGCAAGTTTTTGTCAAGTGGGCATGCTCCAGTGCTTGGCAAGTTGATGGGAGGGTGCAGGGAGGTGAGAGGAAGCTCCAGAGCTGCAGGGTTGGCCAGAGTTGGACCAAGTCCAAGATGAAAATTCAGTATGGGCACTTGTTTAATCCCTGCCTGCAAGGTGTTTGTTGTAATGCCCGCAAGAAAATTAATTTCGAATTTTGCAAATCTTTTTGGTGGGTTGTAATCATATTTCAATTGGAGTAGAATGGTGGTGGTTTGGTTCAATTTGAAGTTGGTTAGCAAAATCTCCAAATGCATATGATCTTGCATATGCAACTTTGTTCCAACTTTGCTTGATCCACATTTGAATTTGAGAAGGAATTTGGGGTGGTGGTTTTGGACAAAGTTGAAGTCCTTGATGTTGTCTTGGATGAGGTGCAAAGAGTTGACAAAGTGTAGAAGTGGAAAGAAAAGTGGGCTCAGGTTAAAAATGGCACATATGATATAATCATATGTGAGCTCAATTTTAATTCAAATTTGATTTGAATTGAGTTTGATTGTTTCAAAGTGTTAATAAGTGTTTGGTATCCATTTACAACTAATGGTGCAACCAAAATGTCCTAGATCAAAGATTTGTAAAAATGGCATAGGCCATATGTGAGTGTGAAGTTGATTTTTAGAATTTCTTTTCTATTTTATTTTTATTTGACTTTGGATGATCAAGTGATCATTGCTAGGGTTTTAGAGTGAGAGAGAACACATAAGCAAGCATCATGGCAAAAGCACACTCAAATAATTAATAAGGTGAGCTATATGCATAGTCCTATATGATGAGAAAAAGTTTTTGTTGGCTCTGATTTTTGGATTCTTGAATCTCTCTCTTGTTCCTTTGTTGAAAACTTGGGATGTTACAGTAATTGTATACTAGAAGAGGAAAGTTCTGCCGGAGTGACAGAAACCTAAGGACGCGAACCGGATAGTTGCATGTATGGGAGTAAGAGGACCATTTACTTAAGGCTATGGTTGGGGAAACCTTAATGCATTGTTAGTATTTACGGATATTTGCTAACAATCCAATCATATAGTACTTGTAATCCCAAGTAGTGGAGCGCTTGTATATTTAGCCTCTCCCACATTGAAAACTGCATCAAAGACAATGAACTAAATGTCTTCACTAATTAATCTTGGACAAAGTCACCACAATTACCACCACTTTTTCACTCTCATTGTACTGTTAGTATATGGTTACTTAGTGTACTTTATTGCTGCAGCACTAACATTTACTTTCATGTATTTATTATCTTGCAAAGCTATCTCTCATACCCGTATTGCTACCGTAGTTTTATTTTCTAGATAATGCAAACGTTTAGTGCGCGTAGAGTTGTATCAGTGGTTGATAGAACTTGAGAGAATACTTATCCTACCTTTAGCTCCTCGTTGGGTTTGACACTCTTACTTATCGAAAAGGCTACACGCGATCCCCTATACTTGTGGGTTATCAGTAGCCGACATCACCGGCATCCATGGGAGGACGGCGATTCGTGAACCAGCTGCTCAAGCTCTCATACGGAGCAACGCGGGCGCAAAGGAGATGAGAGGCGGGAAAAGAAGGGGAGCATCGGCGACGGGCGATGGAGGAATGGTGGCAACTCGTGGGAGGGATGGTTCGGCAGCGCGTGGGTAGAACAGCAGATGGAACGCCGCCGTGGTGGCCCGAGCAAGAGATTTGGGAGAGGGGAAAAGCAACGGGAGAAACAAGTAGTTGAGGAGCTCCGTCGGTCAAAGGATAAGGTTGTGCAACCGTGTTTTTTTGCCACAAGAGGACGTGTGTTGCCCCGTCGAGGCGGGCGATCACCCAACGCGATCCCCCGTTGGATCAACAACATTTTCCTATTTTAATGGTCCCGTAATTTACTGTCCACTATATATATGGCCGGTTCGATCCAAATACAGGTGACGGATATCACGAGATAAATGCGTCCAACAGAAGGAGAAAAAAAAAACAACTCGAAATTTTCTGCCCACGGTTGTACAAATTTTTTTGAAGCCGAACAGTGAGTTGAACAGTGAGTTTTCTCGCTGCATATTTTTATTTATTTTAAAATAAAAGAAGTGTATGTACATGCATAGTGCCAGAGAGCAGCATTTAAACAAAAGAGCAGAACTAGCTAAAGCCTTAACCAAAGCTGTCTACCCATGCTTTAAGTCCCATATAATATTTACGTTTGCCTTGTGAACTAGAAGATGTAATTCATCTTTGAATTTGCGTGTGCATCTGTATAAGCTGGGAGTGACTCCTTTGAAGATGAAATCATTCTGCCTAGCCCAGATAGACCAAGATATAAGCATTATGAGCTCCATGAAGAAAGTCTTCTGAATTTGCACCTTGAGGTTATGTATAACTGGAGGGGAATTTCAAAGAGGACACAACTATATCCAACAACAAACCGCAAAGGGGCAGGCGAAGAACAAGAGATCTCTGGTCTCAAGGACTGACTCATTACACATGATGCATGTGTAGTCATTCTTCCTCCGTACTAGAGCTTTAGTATTTAGCCTATTATGAATGAGTAACTAGAAGAATATTATGTGTTTATCCTGGCAACAACTTTTCCAAAGCCATGAAATGGCAGGGATAACATGACCTTGCTGCATCAAGATTTATACATAGAATAAACCTCACAACCAGACTAATCAGATGGAACTGTCCAGTTATCCATTTCTTGTGATAATTGTGTGATCTGAATTAGGTCCACAAATTTATGATATCCAGCCATAGCTTGCACTGATAGAGGCAAGTGAAACAGAGAGGCGGCATCTGCTATAGTGACAACATCCCAGACTGATTGTGAGGCATCTTTGACAAAAGTGAAGAGGAAAGGCCATTTAAGTGACAAGACTTCAAGTGTCCATTTGTCAGACCAAAATAAAATGGTTTTGCCATTCTTAAGTGTGCAAGACATGGTCTTGTAAGTAACAAGATATTTAAGATAGTCTCTCCACCTAAAGGAGATATTCCTGGAACGAAGAGGAGGCAGAGCATGCTGGTAATATGATTCCCAAACCAACTTTACCCAAGGAATATTTTCATGGTTGTAGAATTCATGAATATGCTTCATGAGCAGACAATCACACAATTTCAGCACTCCAAGACCTCCCTGATCTTTTGGTCTGCAGATCATATTCAAGGATACCAGAGGTGGAGTTTTACTGTCCAGGTCTTTATTTCCCCATAAGCAGCGTCTCCTGTATTTACCACACTCACATCCAAGACCCACTGATAAATTTTTAGAGTGCTCATACAAAAAATGGGCAAAGAGGAGAGTACTGAGTTTACAATCCTAAGCTTCGTCCATAGTTCAAATACATAGCACATGAGGGTAATCTTCTCGGAATGCACATGATCAGGGGCATAAAGTACCCCTTTCTAGGTTTAGTAGTACTTAAAGGCAATCCCAGATAAATAAACAATAGATTACCAAGTTCAAAATTTAGGGTAGAGGTGAATGCACCCACTCTATCATCTGGGATATTGATGGGGATTAAATTGTACTTTTAATAGTTCACTTTAAGCCCAGTAGCTGCCCCAAAAGTATGCAATAATTCCTTAAGTCACCGTTACAGAAGAACGAATGATTTCCGGTTGATTGAAGTCGGAAACGATGAAGTTTTGGAAGTTTTCTTTGAGATTCTCTCCGGATCCAAACAAAGCTAGGTGGAGGAATGGTGAATCTTGAAGAACTTTGGGGGTTACTGTTGTGGGTATACTTCATGTGTATGTCAACGGCATGGTCTAGATCCGGCAAGCCCGGGTGGCCCACAGATGGTGGTGGTGGCTTATGACCCACCGGACGGCCCAGTTGCTGTTGATAAAAGAGGGAAGAAGTCCAGCCCAGGAACAGTAGTCGGATTCATGGAGGCCCATGAAGTGTCCGGATCCATGACGGTAAGTTAGATCTTGGTGGATTCTTGACGTGCACGGTAATGTATATTCCGTAGTTAGGCATCTGTATTCCGGCTAGGACTCTCCGTAGAAATCCTAGATTCGGGCGCCTTTATAAGCCGGATCCTGGGAGCTCTAGAGGCACAACCACAACTCATTTTAACAACACGAAAGCGCCCAGATAATTACAGACAAGCAGCAGTATGCCATGTCCTCGAGCAGGTGTCCCGAAACTGGGTAAATCGTGTAGCACCATCCCGAAAGCTCTCCGTCCTATGACCCCTATTTTTTCCTCCCTCCGTGAGGATCCTCCTCCGAGGTATCGTCGAATGGACAACGACACTATGAATGACCGGTCGGGTGGCAAAGAGATGTTGGCCGAACTATGGATTGTGTCCTCTATGTAGATTAGGTGGCAAAGAGATGTTGGCCAATCTATCGATTGTGCCCTCTATGTAAGCAAATGATGAAGTCAGTCACACCTCTTCGTCAATTGTAGATATACCTTCGTTTTTGGGGCCTTATTCACAACCTCTTTCCACACCAATGGACGGATCACACAATTCAAAGTTGGTGGATCATGACGTTGTGCAACTCTACTTCAAATCGAAAAGGTTTTGCCTACCTCACCTTGCTTAGGCCCACTTCTTTTGGGCTTCTCCGGTGGCTTCTGGGAGAAGCTTCTCCCCACCAGTTTCTCCGAGAAGCTCGGACCCTAATATTTTTCTGGCTTATATTCTAGTTTGGGCTAAATAAGATTATAAGCCAGAATATATTTGAGGTTCGGGCTTCTGGGAGAAGTTGGTGGGGAGAAGCTTCTTCCAGAAGCCGCTGAAGAAGCCAAAAAGAAGTGGCCCTTAACATTGGAGATTTGGAACGAGCGCACCGGCCGGGTGTTTCAAAATAAGCATGCACCTCTCTTTGTAATCCTAGACAAGATTAAGAAGAAAACCCGATTGCAAGGACAAAACGATTGGGCAAAATAATGCCTGGACACTAGACCTTTGTATTTCGTACTTTTATTATAGTCTTGTAAAACTTTTCTTAATTAATTGAGTAGGCAAACCTTTTGCCAGTTTCAAAAAAAAAAAATCTTAAGAATCTTTTTTCCTAATTTTGAATTTGAACGAACACAAACATTGAGAAACATGAAATTCGAGCCAGCTAATTGGAAGCTGCTCTGCTGCAAGTCAGCAAGATCCGATTACAGGGCAACAGCAGAGTGAGCTCGTTGCCACCCAGATCCGTCTGTATCCGAACGAAACGAGCATGTCCACGGCGGCGTCGGGCGGCGACGCTACGAGTGAGCTCGTTGCCACCAACACGCTGATGCACCGGGGCGAGCTCGTCAGGGACCGCCGCTCCCTCTCCCTCCCTGCCGACTCCGGCGCCGTCAGGCGGTGGGCGGACCTCCTCCTGAGGTGGCAGTACTACGCGCCCTTCCTCATCAACATCTCCCCGTCCGCCGCCTTCTTCGACTTCTTCGGCGACGCCCCCATCTCCGCCGCCGTGCCCGTCACAAACTCCACCACCATCGCCGCCACCGCCGCGCCAGCGCTGCTAGGCACCGCGCTCATCGTCCTCGGCGACTGGGTCTGCATCTCCTACCTACCCCGTCTACTACTTCCAAGAATTGAATTGCTCTGTATGCAGCACAGTAGTGAAACTGTCGATTAATAGAGTAATTCACATAGAACAACCTTATGGAATCTCCTAGCTCATATTTCGTATCATTATTTAATGTTTTCATGTAGAATTTTGTCTACCCGTACCATGAGATCAAATTTGATCTAATCATAAAAATTTCCCAGTTCATAATATGTACCTTTTGAAGCTACAATGTAGGTTTGCCTTCAGCAATCTTGCTGAATTCTGAGTCATGTGTTTACTCGGAGCACGACTATTCAATCGATCAGGCATTTTATCCCTGAAACATGCAGTGTTGCGTGCATCCTGTACAGTAGATCAGAGGATATATTAATATCAAAAGATACCAATTACACCCAGACTCTGCAACAACGCCCCATCCTAGTAGCAGTACGGATGCACACAACTAAAAAAAAGTAAAGAAAACTAAGAAATAAAAGTCCCGCTGCAGCATTCCAGACCTAGCAACAACAATACAACCACCACCGTGACAACACCTGAAAAATAGACTCTCCTAAAGCGACGCCTCCAAGTAGAGAACAGTGCACCAGCGCCGTCGTCGCCCGACCAAAGGTCTTAGGTTTTTATCCTGCAGATAGTCCTCACTCTCAAAACAATGCCTCCAACAAGATTATAGTAATTAACTTATCTAAATCCAGCAAGTAAAAAATGTGAAACACACATTTAACTGTATTGCCTTTTTCTTCTTCTTCTGAATCAGTTATATTTGTGCTTTTCATTACATGTATTGAACTACCAATATGAATGACTTTTGATAGATTAGTGTTTTCTGCTTGCTATCAGCAAAATAAGGATTCATTGTTCCCAACATATTTGTCTTGCTGATGTTTTCTAGCTTTTGTTGTGTCTCACTTCCTATAGAATACAATATCATATGTATATCCAACCACGTGATATCAGATTTTTGGGTTAAAATGGTCGACATTAAACAACCATGAATGCAATTCTAATGTCTTACATGGTATCCCACAGATCATAAATATTCACATTCAGTAGTAGGAAATGCATATTGGTGGCCTGTTGAAATGCTTCCTTACCTGGGTACGAAACTACGAATCATACGATAGGCACCATTAGGCGTGCTCACAAACTTGAGCCATGGAGACATTTGCCCTGCCATCATGCTATCGAAATCATTTAAGCATATAACACACGCACAACACATCTGCAAGCATATAACAGCTCACAATCATTTAGAAAGTGGCGATTTATACAAAAATAACTCTTTTCTGAAACTATAGCACAGACTGACCCTCCGGGCAAACTATTTCACCCATTTAACCCTTTTGTGTGGCGCCCCTGTCATGGGCGCCACACCTCACTGTGTGGCGCCTGTGCCGCCGGCGCCACTCTCCCATCCGACGTGGCGCCCTCGACGCTGACATGGCAGGCTGTGTGGCGCCGCTCACACCGGCGCCACACTTTGAAAGTGTGGCGCCCGTGGCAAGGACGTCACACATCTTGTTATGTTTGCAGAAAACATACTGTAAGACATTTCTCTAGGGACTTAGACGTTTTGGCGATCCTGTTTGTGTGGCGCCGACGCCATGGGCGCCACACTTCACCATGTGGCGCCGACGGCACGGGCGCCACACAAAGAGGCTCGCCAAAACGGCTAAGGACTAATCGTCCGGAGCCCCTGGATGTTTTCGACGTATAAGTTGATATAAGTTGGCATGTGTGGCGCCGGCGCCATGGGCGCCATACTGTGCAGTGTGGCGTCTATGCCATGGGCGCCTCACATTGACTTGTGCTAAACCATGAAATATTCTACCATATTCCAACAGTTTTGAATACAACATTGCACAGAACATGTACGACACAACATAGTGGTTCAAATAACAAATTAGGTTCGACGACATCAAGGTTCCAATTACAATAAGGTTCAACGACATGAAGGTTCGAGAAGATCAAGTTTCACACAACATCATGGTTCGACAACAAGAACATAGCCAAAGGGACATCACTGCGTGGCAAAGGCTCCCTCCCCCTCGCCTTCTTCTTCTTAGATTCTTCCGCCAGTTCTTCCTTCTCCCTTATGTCACGAGCCAACTGAACCACGGAGTCGAAGAAATGGTGGCGCTCCTCCATCTTTGAAGCTTCCGCTTGAGCTCTTTCCTCCTTTATGCGCTCCGCCTCCTTAGCCACCTCCTCCAGGTGCATCCTATTTGCCCTCTCCCTCGCTAGTTGAGCAAGTTGCTAGTTCCTCTGGAATTTTTCCCTCCATAGATGGTCCCGTTCGGCCTGGAGCTTCTCATTCCTGTTCTTCTCGTGCCATAGGTATTCTTGATACTCCCTTTGCATACGGTCATCTTCCGCCTTCTTCTTAGCTATCTCCTCCTGTCTCTTCCTCTCAAGTTCTTACTTCTCCCTCTTTCGCACCGTCCTCAAAGCCTCCTCCCAAACCGACTCCTCCTTCTCATTGCCCTCCCACGTCCCCTTCCCCTTGGTGGGTTGAGTTGCCATATCTGAAAACAAAATTGAAAAAACAAAAGTTAGTCACGTAATAGGAAAATAGATAGTACAATGCAATTAGTAACTTGGAGACACGTACGGATAAGGCCCCGCTAGGTATCCTAGCATACTAGTACCCCGACATCCACCATGGCGACCTCTACTAAGCCCTACATGAATCCTTGGTTGCCTTGGAGCTTGTCGCCATTGTGGTTGGTGCCTTGCGGCTTGTTGCCTTGGAGCTTGTTGCCTTGGAGCTTCTTGGCTTGGACCTTGTTGGCTTGGAGTTTGTTGCCTTGAAGCTTGTTGCGTTGGAGGTTGTTGTCGTGGGGCTTGTTGCCTGACAGCTTGTTGCCGTGGGGTTTGTTGGCTTGGAGCTTGTTGGCTTGGGGTTTGTTGGTTTGGAGCTTGTTGGCTTGGAGCTTGTTGGCTTGGAGTTTGTTGGCTTGGGGTTTGTTGGCTTGGAGGTTGATTTGAAGCTTGTTGGCTACTTGATGCTTGACTTGTGCTAGCATCATTGCCCTTTGATTTTTTGCCGGATGTACATTTCCTTTTATTGTGCCCCTTACTACTGCATGATCCACAATTAGTTGGCTCGCGAGCCTCTTGGAATAACTTGTTTCCCGAATGACCCCATCTATCCATATCTCCGTGATACCTCTTTGTCTTTCTTCTTCCACGTTTCACAACCTTCCATTCCGGATCTGGCCAAACTTGCACTCCATGATACTCCGGCCATTGTGATTGGTCCAAGTAGGGAGAAAACCTTGGAGCCCATGTCCTCTTTGTGGCTTGGATGGAGAACTCGGACTCCCGAACGGTGAGCGGGTTATTGTAGTCGACACGTCTAGTGCGTGCCGCTGTTAGCAAGTGGGAGCAAGCCAAATGAAGCAAAGAGGGCCTCCTACATGTGCATTCACATGTCTTTAGGGACACAGGGAAAGCCCGGCCTCCGTGTTGGACACCACCTTGTGTGGTGCCTCTCGGCTCATTCACTTGGTAAATCCAGTCAACATTGTCATAACACGTAGCCGTTTGGGAGTCCGCCTTCCTCGCCTGAAATTCCATGAACTCTTCAACCTTCGTTGGGTACTCGCAGTTCCTAGCAATTTTCTTCTCTGTTTCTTCGGTGTAGTTTTGGAAATAGACATTCAACTTCTCAAATGTGTATTGAATTATTGCCATCACGGGCAATGCACTGACACCCTTCAACACATTGTTGAAGCACTCGGCCATGTTGCTTATCATTTGACCATATCTCCTCCCATCCTCATCATAAGCTCTTGCCCACTTTGAGTTAAATATAAGGTGCCTATGAAGAAACTCAAGACCACCCGCGTTGAGGTCTTTGTGCTTCAACGAGCCGTTGTATAGGTTTGCGAAGCGGCGCTCAGAGTAAGCGAGGCAACAATCTTGAAGAAGGTCAGACAACTCTTTGCTCTTGCATGCCCGGTAGAAGTTTGCACAAAAATGCCTCATGCACCATCGGTGGTGCAAAGAAGCATGCCGGGAATGTCAAGCTCCACCGCATTGAGAATTCCTTGATGACGATCCGAGATGACACACACTTCTTTTGCCGGTGGTATGACCCTCGTCCTTAATATATGGAAAAACCATTGCCAGTTATCATTGTTCTCAATCTCTACCAATGCAAAAGCCAATAGTAGTAAATGGTTGCTCGCATCATTTGCTATTGCCACCAATAGTGTGCCCTTGTACTGCCCGGTCAAGAAGGTACCATCAACAGGATGTGTGACGCCCTTACCACGGGCGCCACACTTTCAAGGTGCCACACAGTGTGGCGCCGGTGTGAGCGCCGGTGTGAGCGGCGCCACACAGCCTGCCATGTCAGCGTCGAGCACACCTCAGCGTCGAGGGTGCCACGTCGGATGGGAGAGTGGCGCTGGCGGCACAGGCGCCTCACAGTGAGGTGTGACGCCCATGAGAGGAACGCCACACAAAATGGTTAGATGGTGAAATAGTTTGCCCGGAGGATCAGTCTGTGCTATAGTTTTAGAAAAGAGTTATTTTTGTGAAAATCGCCCTAGAAAGTGGGGCAATAGGATGGCAACAAGACACAATGTTTCAGAAAGTAGGACCGCTCAACTGCTGTTGCCGCCACACTCCTCGGGGAAGACACCCGGGCTGCGGCCGAGCTGGCCCAGCACCACGCTCATCGTCCTCGGTGTCTAGGTCTGCATCTCCTAGCTACCTAGTTCTACTACTTCCAAGAACTGATTTGCTTTGCACGCAGTGCAATAGTGAAACTGCTGAGAAATTCAGATAGAACATACTGGCATCATCTAGTTATCATATTTCTTCAAGGTTGTCCTGTGGAACTCATCTACTTGTGTAAATGTATCGAATTTGGTCTACTTGTATAAATCTCCCAGTTCATCAATCTTGCTTGTCTTTTTAGAGTCTGATAGAAATTTGGGACGTGTATCACATGAAAGTCAAATAAAATGCTGATTTGGAGCAAGGATGCTGAACAACCTATACTACATAACTCAGCCTAAACTAAAAAGTGAGCACATAACTCAGCCTAAACTATGGCATCAGTTCGGCAGCAGCAGGGCTAGACCCTGCTGCTCCCGTTCCAGCTTATCTTTCTTGATATTTAATTTCAGAAAGAAAATAATTTGTCAGAAAATATGTGTGCAAGAAGATTGAAAATTGTTGGCTTTTGCCCAATATCAAAATATATGAACATGAGAAACGCAAACAGTTTAGGGCATTTTATCTACTTTTTTCTTCATATTCAAGATACATTACAAGGCTTGGGTTTATATAGTACCCATAGTATCCAGATCAACAGGATACAGACTCAACTTTATAGATTTTTTCTTTGACTCTTATTTAACTGGTAACTCAAACATTGACTTGACTCTCAAAGTACTTACACACACACAGTCACGGTGTACTCGACATGCAAACTTATACTACTAGGATAGTACTCCTCCATGCCTTCACATTAACAGACATATATGTTAACTAACTTGGCAAGAGCCACAAGGTTCCTAAATTAAGACTGTGCAATAATAATTTCTAATTCTCAAGACAATACATAGCATATATATACATGATGCTACTGGCAGACTCACAGAGAATGTGTTGCTCAAATAAAACGGCCTTCATCCTGAGATACGCGCTTCTTCCTGTCCGCCATAGGTTTTGGTGTTTTCACCTCACAGTTAATTGTGTAGTTGTTGTAGGGTGGTATGCGGGACCTCCATTCAAGAGCCTCAAATTTCCCATGTGGTAGTTTACCACCACATCCTAAGATGATGTCTTGCACACTGATCTTAGGGACATCCTCACTGGAATCTAACTGACGATGATTGCAAACCAAGAAGTTACTGCTCCTCCCCAATCGCCAATAATACACTGGTTCATCTTCCCGCAAACAAAGATTTGGATGCTTGTCAGAATTAAGGTAGTGCGCCTGTTTATATGCTCTCATACATTCAAGAACTGTGTGCCAAAATCGAGGATTGAAGTTATCTCTCAGTATCCCAGCAATGATACGCGCAATTGTGAAACATTGTTTCTGTTCCAAAGCGATCTCCATGGCCATCGTAACCAGTTTTGGCTCCTCTTCAGGATTTGTGCTCCCAAATACAAGCGACTTGAAAAAATACCAATAGGCTTCTTGAGGCAGATAGTCCAATCGAAGTGCTTCTGTTGTTCCCAGACACACAATTCTATCTGATCGACTGGTGATTATAATTTTACTCCCACCACACGGTGTCATGCAGGCTGCGGAAGATTTCAGACTTCTCCATGTTTCCTCGTTAATGTCCTCAGCTATATCGACAATAATCAGCAACCTGTTTTGAGAAGCACAATTGTGATGTTTGACAAGACCATCAATATTGTTACCTTTCAGGTCGATAACTCTTTCATCCTTGAGACTGCCCTCTGGAAAGAAGAGGATCATCGAGAAGCGAGTGCGCACACTCTCCTCCCTACACACATACTCAACAAGAGTCCTCTTTCCTACTCGTATTGGACCAACAATCGGAAGTACAGCCAAATCTGGAGCAGCACCGGAACACAGCAAGAAATTCAGGATCCGTTGCCGTTCGGTTTGGCGACCAAACATGCAATTGTCCAAGAGCAAATATGCGCCGTAAGGTTGGCGCACTACCCGAGGATACAACTTCAACAAGAAATGAAATTCGTTCATACCAGCCATTGTGTCTTCAAGGGTGTCAACCACCCGTTGTAGCTCTTCTTGTATGTTGTTGTTTGTACCAAACAATTGTGCTCCTCTGTTGCAGCTACCACTGCCGTTGCGAGAGAAACGAAGCCGTTTGGCTGGACTGAATTTAGACAGTGCAGAAGATGAGCGGCTCCCCCCATCCCCCTCTTTGTGCTCCCCCTCCTTGCCAATGGCTTGAAATCTCAAGGCATCAAGAATGTAGTGGCCTCTGTACATTCCTTGCTTCAGCAGCTTGAGCTGACGGAGCATCCCCTGGTTGGTGATATGCCGCCCCTCTGCCTCCTCGACAACGGTGTCAATTCTGAGTACAACTCTCTCTAGCCTCTGGAGAATCATACCAGTGTCAGGCTGCTGCTGGCAGTATTTGTTAATCACGAAGGATGCCGACCTGCCGAAGAGGTCACCTACGATTGCAGAGAAGAGGATATCCATCGTGAACCTTCTCGGCTCGAGCACTGGTACGTTGATGGAAGGGGGAGTGATACTAGTAGTGCTGCAGGGTGTGCTGTTTAATTTACACTCAGAGCTGGGAAATGTATCTGAATTTAAGATGATCCTAATGCTGATCGATTAACACGGTATGCTACTATGCTGTGGTGCCAGTTGACGCGAGTCTTCACTAACGTGTGGAATTTGCTGTTGCTAGTCTTGACTTGACTCCTGACCACTGTCATGCAGCTTCACTGCAATATTGGTGTAATATTCAGTTTGACTTGGTGATGAAAATGTTTGGATGGTGACCCACATATTAAAAAACTGATCTGAGATTTAAGAAATTTCTTGCCAACTAACCCCCTTAATGCATATTTTTCTTTTGTTTTGGAGGTGATCTGGTCTTTTTTTTTCAAGCGTGAAAGAAAGAGTCACTGTGAGGGTGTTATGACCCTTTGGTCTAAAATTTTATCTTATATTTTCATTGTTCAATTTTGAACTTTATCTCGTAATTTCCTTGTAAGAATATTTTGGGGAAGTCTCAAAATCACTCTAGGGGATGGCCTCTGGTATGCCAAAGACAGAGGAACAACTGGGTGTTGGGCCGGCTGTGCCATCGCCTTGGCCGTCTGGTACATGGCCGGTTGCGCCATCGCCCTGGCTGGCTGCGCCTTCGTCTAGCTGGATGCGCCTTTGTTTGGGCCCTCTGTGGTATTTCCATGGCCGACTGGTGGTGATCGGCCTGGCTCCATCATTGAGTGTCAGAAGTCCACGCTTGGGTCACATTCCACCTACTGCGGGGCACAATGCATGACTATGCCGCACGCTGCCCCGTACATTGATGATGGCCCGGGAGGCGGGGACGCCGCAGGGCTATGATCAACAAGGTATGTTGTGGTGCTAGTTGAGGTGAGTCTTGTGTCGAATTCATTGTTGCTAGTCTTGACTTGACTCTTGACCACTGTCATGCATCTTCACTGAAATATTGGTGTAATATTCAGTTTGACTTGGTGATGAAAATGTTTGGATGGTGACCCACATATTTAAAAACTGATCTGAGATTTAAGAAATTTCTTTTCAACTAACCCCCTTAATGCATATGTTTCTTTTGTTTTGGAGGTGATCCGGTCTTTTTTTTTCTGGCATGAAAAAAAGAGTAACTATGACGGTGTTATGACCCTTTGGTCTAAAAATTTATCTTATATTTTTATTGTTCAATTTTGAACTTCAGCTTGTAATTTCCTTGTAAGAATATTTTGTGGAAGTCTCAAAATCACTGTCGGGGGATGGCCTCCGGTATAGCCAAAGACAGAGGAACAACTGGCTGTTGGGCCGGCTGTGCCATCGCCTTGGCCGTCTGGTACATGGCCGGCTGCGCCATCGCCCTGGCTGGCTGCATCTTCGTCTAGCCGGATGCGTCTTTGTTTGAGCCCTCTGTGGTATTTCCATGGCCGACTGGTGGTTATCGGCCTGGCTACATCATTGAGTGCCAGAAGTCCACGCTCGGGTCACATTCCACCTACTGCGGGGCACAATGCATAATTATGCCGCACGCTGCCCCGTATAGTGATGATGGCCCGGGAGGCGGGAACACCGCAGGGCTATGATCAACAAGGTATGTTGTGGTGCTAGTTGAGGTGAGTCTTCACTAAAGTGTCGAATTGATTGTTGCTAGTCTTGACTTGACTCTTGACCACTGTCATGCAGCTTCACTGAAATATTGGTGTAATATTCAGTTTGACTTGGTGATGAAAATGTTTGGATGGTGACCGACATATTTAAAAACTTATCTGAGATTTAAGAAATTTCTTTCCAACTAACCCCCTTAATGCATATTTTTCTTTTGTTTTAGAGGCGATCTGGTCTTTTTTTTTCTGGCATGAAAGAAAGAGTAACTGTGAGGGTGTTATGACCCTTTGGTCTCAAAATTTATCTTCTACTGTATTTGCATTGTTCAGTTTTGAACTTTAACTTGTAATTTCCTTGTAAGATACTATTTTTCTAGAAGTCCCAAAATCTCAATCATTTTAAGAAAACGTTTTCGAATAGTATGAATCTAGCAGTATCGATGTACTGTAATATATTCCATGCATTAGAGCATCTCTAATAAACATCCTAAAACTAAATAATAACCGCTAGTTTATGGATTCGGTTAGAAAAGCGGCGCAGATTAGCGACTGTATACTATTCAAAACCGAAAAAAAGTTTTTGGGTCGAGACCAAAACCCCAACCCGGTTTGTATTTGTAGGGGTCGAACGAGCAAACCGAACGCAACCCGAACGAAACCTCTAGTTTACGCGCGACGAAAGTTTCACCTCCTCCCAATTACCGCCACCGATCTGCAGAAGCCCTCGCGACTTGTCAAGCATGGATGTCCGCACTCTTCTTGTAGTTGTATGTACGTGCTTTGAACAGATCGACATGGCTTCAATCTAAAAGACCAACAACGTGCGTGCATGCATGCGTACATGCTGCCCTCAGGCGCACGTGAAGAGGGCTCTGGTTCGGATCAAGGACTAGCCCTTCCCGCGAGTCCGCGGCCATGCCTTCTCAACGCTATCTCAATGCCTATCCAAGACTTCGACACCGAGGGCAGCGACACCCGCACGCCCATGCTCATCACTGGCTCGATAGGAAATTCACGGCGCCAAGTTCTAGATGAAGAGAATCG
Organism: Lolium multiflorum; assembly: GCA_030979885.1. Taxonomy (NCBI): domain Eukaryota; kingdom Viridiplantae; phylum Streptophyta; class Magnoliopsida; order Poales; family Poaceae; genus Lolium; species Lolium multiflorum. The sequence continues at coordinate 29,173 of JAUUTY010001166.1, forward strand.
ACACGTCAAATTTGGCTAGAAATGCCCACGCACACATGTGCTGAACGAGCCAATGCATACACGGCCATAGCCCTCTAATCACACTGATCAAGTTTAAATTAATTAACCATTATTTTATTACGTGCATGTATGTTCTGGAATCAGGTACGAATGGATAGCGAACATGACTAGGAAGTCGCCACGCCAATGTCCGGAGGTTGCCTCGCCATGGACGCCGAGGAGCCAGCTCTGTCGCGCCCGCTGCAGGCTCGACATCCACGCGCATCGATCGCCTTCAAAGAAGCTTCAGCTAGAGACCACATCGACATGTCTGCACACCTTCATCAATCGCCAGCTAGAGTCAGCTCTGTCGCGCCCGCTGCAGGCTCGACATCCACGCGTATCGAATGCCTTCAAAGGAGCTTCAGCTAGAGACCACATTGACATGTATGCATACCTTCATCAACCTCTCCCATACATGGACGCCAACTGCATCGACACAAAGATCGTCTTCATCGACTCGCCGGCAAGGCAGCAAGGACGCCAACTACATTGATATGCTGCAATCATTCTACGTCGAGTGACTACTCTAGTCGAGTCACACGACCACGACATATCAAGCCTCCATGGACCCATGCACACCTCTGACATCACAAGATCTACATCGCCAAGTTCATATATCATCGTCATCAAGCCACGCTGCCACGTGGCGACATTCAAGTCTGCTTCGACACCACATCAGCCCTCTTCCCCAACATCAGCCTAGCACCGACGAGGCGAAGCCACTCCGCCGACATGTCTTTTCTCCGATGAGTAAACCATTTCTTGCCGGGCACCGACAAGGCGAAGGCAAGACATCAAGTCCGACACCGACGAGGCGGACACCACTAGGCCTGGCACCGACAATGCGAAGGCCGCCCACCTGTTTGAGCTGACGAGGCCAGACATCTTTATCATGGGACATTGACATTGGCCATCCCGCTTTCCACTTCACCATCACATCATCATCGTTATGGTGACCCATCATACCACTACATGGTGTAGTATGCAAGTCGTTGATATAACACCAATGAAACACCATTCCACTAGTATTACATCCCTCAGAGTGGTACATCAGAAACATATGCGGGTTCAAGGCATGTCTATGGAATTACAACACCGACTCTTTACAGAAGATCAACACAACCTCCTCCTTACAAAGAGGTAAAACTGCAAATAAACTCCAGAAGAACAACTCGTGGACTAAAGTTATTACTAGCTCTACCTATCGGGGTACTAGACCCGTTATAGAAATTATGACTAAACTCTAGCTAATTAGGTGCTAAGATTAGGGAGCTAGTTCCCTTCTACTTCTAATCTAGGGTTTATCCATGGTGGATGTGTAGGATAACGTAGCATAGAAAACAAAAATTTCCTACCGCGAAACGCAATCCAAGCCAAGATGCAATTAGAAGACAGGAGCAGGAGATGATGAGACTCACCCTTGAAGATTTCCAAAGCCTACAAGATGAGGCTCTTGTTGCTGCGGTAGACGATCACTTGCCGCTTGCAAGCGCGTAGAAGATCTTGATCACGGTGCCACGATCGGGCAGCACCTCCGTACTCGGTCGCACGTTCGGTGTTGATGAAGACGATGTCCTTCTCCCGTTCCGCGGAAGCGGAAAGCTCCTCCTTGAATCCGGCAGCACGACGGCGTGGTGGCGGTGGCGATGGAGAACTCCGGCGGAGCTTCGCTAGCGTTGCGGGAGAGGTGGAGGAGGTGGGGGCTAGGGTTTGGGAGAGGGGGGCGCCGGCCACTATAGGGTGCGGCCACCTTGTGGTGTTGGGGTGGCCGGCCCCTCCCCTTGTCCCTCATTATATAGGTGGAACACCCAAGAGTTGGTCTACAAGTTTTCGAATAAGACCCCAAACCAAAACCTTCCATATGACATGAAACCTACCCAAGGTTCCCACTTGAGTGGGATTCCCACCTTTCCTTGGGAGGGTGGCCGGCCACCTTTGGTGGAGTCCACCTTGGACTCCACCCTCTAGGGTTGGCCGCCATGGTGGTGGAGTCCCTTCGGGACTCCGCCTTCCAAAGTGATTTCTTCCGGACTTTTCTAGAACCTTCTAGAACCTTCCATAAATGCAAGATCATTTTCAAACTTATAAAATGACTTCCTAAATATGAATCTTATTCTCCGGACCATTCGGAACTCCTCGTGATGTCCGGGATCCCATCCGAGACTTCGAACAATACTTCGAACTCCATTCCATATTCAAGTTCTACTATTACAACATCAACTTTAATGTGTCACCCTACGGTTGAACTATGTAGACATGGTGAGATCTCTCCGACCAATAACCAATAGCGGGATCTGGAGATCCATGGCTCCCACATATTCAACGATGACTTAGTGATCGAATGAACCATTCACATACGATACCAATTCCTTTGTCACGCGATATTTTACTTGTCCGAGGTTTGATCATCGGTATCACTCTATACCTTGTTCAACCTCGTCTCCTGACAAGTACTCCTCTTACCAATATGGTATGTGGTCTCTTATGAACTTATTCATATGCTTGCAAGACATTAGACGACATTCCACCGAGAGGAAAGTTGATATCTCTATCCGTCATGGGATGGACAAAATCCCACTAGTCCACCATATCCTTCCTGGGATACTTAATCCCACCTTATAACCACCCATTTAGGTGGCATTTGATGTAATCAAATACCTTCCAGCATAAGTGATTTACATGATCTCATGGTCATAAGGACTAGGTAACTATGTATAAAGCTTATAGCAAATAACTTAATGCGTGATCCTGCTACGCTTAATTGGGTGTGTCATTCACCATTCATATAATGATATAACCTTGTCATTAATAACATCCAATGTTCATGATTATGAAACTAATCATCTATTAATCAACAAGCTAGTTAAGAGGCTTACTAGGGATAAATGTTTATAACACACATGTATCAATGTTTAGGTTAAACACAATTTTAGCATGGTATATAAACATTTATCATAAACATAAAAAATATATAACCACTTTTATTATTGCCTCTTGGGCATATCTCCAGCAGGATGTGGTGTTTGACTCCTCTAGCGGGATCTGTCTCTTGATGGACATTGGCTCCTTAGACTTTGGTGCCTCACAGTCTTCCTTTGTTACCTTCAGATCTAAGCAGGAGTTAAAGAGGATGAATGAAACGTACTATTTCAAGTTCATATAGGAAAGAGATGTTTAATGCACTAGCTATAGCCATGAACAAGAAAGTCGTAGGCAATTAAAGTTTTTGTAAACATTTCTTCGAAAGGTTTATTTAGAAGAACTATGTTCGTCAGCCTTCACCAGGTATGTCTAAAACTTCATGAAGTTCCTTTCAGTGAGCGTTAGATTCAAGCCAGGTAATAAGCCCACAGGTGATACTATGTGGTACTTACACCATAGAGATCTTATCTTATTTACCAGCCGACAACTCAACAGTCCCCTTTTTCTTGGGCAAAGAGGGCTGGGTGTCTAAAGTCTAACAGCTCCTGGGCACTTCTGCGACCACACGCATACCCACTGCACCATATCTTTGCATTTGTCGTGATTCTACGATCTGATTCTCCAGACCAGCCCAGTTTCTGTCCATGTGCAAAGCGTAGGAGCAATGGGGCTACTCCCCTTCATCCATAGCCCACCGCGGAGGTACCCGTTGAAATGCGAGAGGGAAAAAGAACAACTGACTATAAGTCCCCTCAGGTCCTTGATTGTTTGAGTGTTGAGGCATAAATCAACTGAGCGACATTTGTTGGCCAGTCTAGGTAACCAGCCTCAATGGAGACTCACCAAGCTCACCACACGGTTCCAGCCACCCTACACATGACCTTATGGGCCAGTAATACTTTGCTTTCATCACAAGGAGTGATAGTATAGCCTTGTGTGTAACATCAATATGATTATGGAAACTAATCATCTAATAATCAACAAGGCCTCAGATAATTACCAGGGACTCATTGTTTGTTTACATAACACACATGTCACTACAAGAAATACAATTATGGCATGGTATATAAACATTTATCATAACACAAAGATACTATCTCCACCACTGTGTACCTCTGAGCATATCTCCAACAGTCTCCCACATGCGGTAGAGTCAATAATCTGATTACATTTATGGTGCTGCATTAGATCAGTGTGTGCTGCAAATCTTTATTCACCCATCTTGATGTGCCTGTGATCGAATAATGTGACTTGATATACTTAAGCCTCTTACTCTTGTCCACCAGTTCTTGTGCATTAGTGATAGCACCCATGTTATCACAGTAGATGACTAATCGGGTCTAAGCCACCAGGTCCCTACCAAACTCTACTATTGTTCTCATGTGTCCTGCTCCAGTGAAGCCTGAAACACTCTATCTCCATAGTTCTGAAGATTTAGCCACGTGTGCTTGACTTGCCATTCTTACCGCACCATTCCAGTATCAACCATTTGAGGCTGACGACTGAGTCATCAGGGGTTAGACATTTCAACTTATCAGTGCTTGTTACGGCGACTAGTCCACCTCACATAACGAAAACATATCTTCTGGTTCTTTCCAAGTAACTGGATGTGCCGGCCGATGTCCGGTGTTCCATTCCTGGATTCACTTCGATATCTGCTAGTCAAACTAACGTGCTAATGCTACCTTGTCAGGTCTAGTACAGCAGCACCAGCATACACTTGGTGAAACCTCTTGCCCGAGAGCATGGGGATCGACCCATCCTTTCTCTTTCTTCACAGCAACATGGATATGAGTCTTATAGGACTACCACATCTTTTTTTCTCATTAAAGATCTTCTTACTTCCGTCCATTCTAAACTTCTTTAGAATCTTGTCAAGATATGTACTCTGTGATAGCCTATTAGACGTCTTGATCTATCCCTATAAATCTTGATGCCTAATACATACGATGCTTCACCAAGGTTTTTCATTGAAAAACTATTATTCAAATAACCTTTGACACTGCGCTTAAGAGTTCTATATCATTCCCAATGATAATATGTCATCTACATATAATATCTCAGAATGCTGAAACCCATCACTCTTGTAAAGACTCACCATGAGTCTGTATAAACCTGAAATCTTTGATCACCTTATCAAAGTGTCGGTTCAACTTCTCGATGCTTGCCTTGGTCATAAATTGTATTTGAGATTTTATGCTTTGTCAGCATTTTGAATTAGGTAGCCTTGGGTTGTACCATATACAACTCTTCCTCAATGTCTCCATTAAGGAGCGCCGTTTTGTATCTCAAATGCATAAATACATAAATAGAAAATGTAGCTATTGCTAACAAAAATCCTCAGTTTCAACCACTACGGGTGAGAAGAATCTCCTTAGTAGTCAACATCTTGGTTTATGAAACTCCTTTGACCAGTCAGGCTTATGACAATCAATATTGCAATCAGTCGCCAGGCGCCAAGCGAAAATTCGAATTTTCTGTGGCACAGGCGTCTTCCAAACCAAGTCCCAAATACCACGCTCCCCATTTGGTTCTGAGCTGCTCTGACCCCTGCTCAGCGCAAGCGATTTTGGGTGCATGCCTAAGCAATCATGACATTTAGACAAGGATCATACCAATCAGGAGTGGCACGTTCCCTTGTCGATCTACGAGGTTCAGTAGCTATCTGATTTGAAGTTTCATGATCATTATCATTAGCTTCCTCTGTTGCCGGTGCAAGGCGGCACAGGAACATCTTCCGGTACTGCTACTCAACGGGCAGAGATTCTTCAATCTCATCAAGTTCTACTTTCTTCCAGTCACTTCTTTGGTGAGAAATTCTTTCTCAAAGAAAGGTTCCGTTCTTAGCAATGAAGATACTTGGATCTGTGATGAAGCTGTGCCCTCTCTGGTTCCTTAGGGTATCTCTGAAGGCCTTTCTCTACTTTGGGTTCTAGCTTCGGGTTGTAACTTTTTTACATAGACGACTTCAACTGAGGCATGACTTGGTTCTTATTAATATGTAATTCATACAGTGTGATTCATGAGGTTTGTTAGTTGCTCTGTTCAAAGTGTGAATCTGGCTGTCACTAATATAACTCCAAAATGATAACGGCAAATCAGTAAGAGACATCATAGAACGAACCATATCTAAGAGAGTTCGATTCCGACGTTTGGACACACCGTTTCGTTGTGATGTTGGCGGTATCAATTGTGAAAGTATTCTTTTCTTTGTCACATGCCAAACTCATAGCACAAATATTCACCTCCCAGCGATCTGATAAAGCGAAGCCAGGTTCTCAACCCGGTTTTATGCAACTGAGTTTTAACCACACAAAGAATGGAAGGGGTGTACTTTCTAGCAAAATCGTGAATTTCTCTCACTGTCACGTCGCCTCCCAAACCACGACAATTCAAACATGAGGCACTCATTGGTCTTGGTGGCGCTCATCCATGGAGCCCACCAAATTCTTGGACATCATAATGCCGATGAATGGAGTCTTGGTGACTTTCCCATTAGACACTGTTCATCTATCAAGTGACTCAAAGTCAGAGTTCAAGTAATCCATCGGGTATGGAGTTTCTTTAATAGTTTCACTCAATATTATTAAAGCGTGAGTTCCACTATAAGTAAATTATCATTCAATTTAATTCTCTTAGCATCAATGTTTATGTATGTATCTACGTTTGAAACGTTGAGAAATAAGCCATTCTTTTGAGGTGCTCGACCATAAAAGATATTATTCATAAAATAGAACAATAACATATTCTCTTGAATGATTTGCTTATATTGCATTGAAGATCAAATATCTTCATGCTCAGCATAATTATAATAAATTATTGAGCTCATTAATCCGAAGGTGATTAGAAGTGTGCACGACGATCCACATCACGACTTTGGATCCATTTCTTTGCCTTCAATCCTTCATCTTTAAGCTGTCTGTTGCTCTCTTTAATTACTGATGTTTGAGTTACAAATATGAGCTTGTAGACCAGTATCAAATACCGGTACTAGTACGAAGACGATACAAGATAACATCTATAACATGTACTGCTGGGATACCTTCTTTCTTCTTAGCTGGTAGCATCCTTTAGTCAACAAATACATGAGCAATTCCGCTTCCATTGTCCCTTCTCTTCTTGATAATAGCACTCAACATCGGACTTGAATTGATTTGGTTCTGAGGCTGCATTAGCAGCTGTTACCTCTACTTCATTGCTTTTGACTTGCTACCAACACTGTAAACTGGTGGTCTTACTTAAATATCAACACTTGGTGCTTTCTTAATCTCAATCGTGAATTTAGCAATGAAGAGTTAGGAGTAACTCTTTACATTATATTGCATATTATGGTCATCACAAAATTCTTGTAACTAGTGAACAGACATTAGAGGACAGTTAATCTGATCTGTTAAGAATCACTATTTAAAGTCTTGAGTTTCATACCCACAGTCATGGCGAGCATCATCACGCTCACTAACTTGAACTGTTATTATTTCCATCATACTGTTTGAAAGTATTCGATGCTTCTGCAGCATTACGACACTTGTCAGTTTGCAAAGATAGTTTTCAGCATATTGACCATCATGTGGATCGTATCCGCATTTTTGAAGATCAGCTTCCGGAGGCTGCATAAGGATGCTTCTTGAACTTAAAGTGCCAGATTTTCAGGTTATCGCTTATTCTTGTACCAGTTTGATTTCGGAGGGTCACCTAGCGGTGCATCAACCATATTGCAGATTTCGCCATTGAGAAGATCCTCACATGTGAAACAGTCGGTATTGCTGTTGTTAAACTTTCACCTGCAAAGACTGGTAAAATTGCTTGGGAACATGCATATCTACAACATATATTTGCAATAGTTTGGAAAGATTATGACAAATTGAGTTCGAACACCAATTTAACAAATTAAGCCGAACGAACTCATATTATTATCCTGGGTATCTTAGTGATGCTGTTCCGTCCTATATTAATCATCACGAGACAAAGATGCAACTTCAACTGGCGAACACTCAAAGTGTTCATCGCTATCAATCATGGTTCATGTCTACCTTTTATTCTACGTGTTCAGAATTCTTACTACTATTCATGCAAACTTAATTAAGTACTATCGTGTCGCATGTGCAAAGCGCAGCACACCCGTTGTATGCACTTGTTGAGTCTTCACATTATCCACAAGATCATGAAATGATAGTCTTAGCAGTGCTGGATGTTACTGTCCATCTTGATATTTTAGTGAAAGGGATCATCTTATACTATCATGATCTAAGCAAAATAAGATGCATAAAGTTTTCAATGCAATTCATGTGATATGATATGGCCCTTGTCTTTGCGCCTTTGATCTTCATCTCCGAAGCACGGACATGATCTCCATCAACATGGGCAGTCTCCATCATCGTGTTGGCGTAGCGTCAAGGTCAATAGCGCGTCTTCATGATTGTTCTCACATATGTATGTACAGCTTCTTTGAAATACTGTAACATAAAAATTAAAACAATAAGGCTCTGATTTTTACAATACATGTGGTCATCTCATCATAGTCATCATCACATTATGGCCATATCACATCACAAAACACAAAAACAGTTAGGCATTCTCTCATTCAGTTTGCATATTTATGTGTTTAGTTTCAGAGATCATCCCTCGAACATGAACCACGCGGTGATACTAGTGTTGTCAATGAAGAGTAAATTGAATCTTCATTATAGTAGGAGAGACGGACTACCACTTAAAGCCACTTATGTAATACAAGTTGCATGTCGGCGTGGAGCAAATCTCATGAACGCGGTCATAAAGTTAGCCCGAGCCGCTAGCCCACTATGCCACAAAGATGCAAGTACTCAAACTAAAGACAACAGAAAGCCATCTTTGAAACCATGTTCACTGCCTGTTTAGCCATCTAGCCATAGACACAGCTCTGAAATACCTGCAGTGCGTGGCATAGAAAACAAAAAATTTCCTACGCGAGCATAATCAAGCCAGATGCAGTCTGAAGGCAGACATGAGAATTTGACAACTATGAACAGTTTGAACAGATCTTGTTCTTCTTGATGGCTTGTGGTTGTGTGTGTGTTGGCGCGTAGAAGATCTTGATCAGGGTGCCACGATCGGGCAGCACCTCCGTGCCTCGGTCCTGCGGGTGGTGTTGATGAAACGGCGATCCTTCTCCCAGTTCAGCGGGCAGCGGAGGCTCGTGGCTCCTCACCAGATCAGCGCACGACGGGCGTGGTGGGCGCGTCAAGGAACTCGTGGGAGCTTCGCTAGCGTTGCGGGAGGTGGAGGAGCAGGCGTGAGGATTTGGGAGGGGGCATTACTGCAGGTGCGACCACTGTGTGGTGTTGGGGTGTGGCCCCTCCCTTGTCCCTCTGTTCTATATGGGTGGTTACCCAGAGTTGGTCTACAAGTTTAGAATAAGGCACGAAACCAGGCCTTAAGTATGGCGTAGAGCCTGCAGGTGGGGATTCCCTTGAACAGTTACTGCTACTTGGAGGGGGCACTTGGTACCTTTGGTGGAGTCACATGAGGCTAAGCGCCAAGGTGGCCCGGTAGTGGTGTTGGGTGCTTGGGACTCCGCACTTGAGAAATGATTTCTTCCGGACTTTTCTAGAACCTTCTAGAACCTTCCCTTGTCAACGGATCATTTTCAAACTTATAAAATGACTTCCTATATATGAATCTTCCTTCTCGGACCATTCCGGAGCTCCATAGTGATATCAAAGGTTCCATCAGGACTCAGACAGCCTTGAACTCAAATGTATTCAAGTTCAACTGTTCCCAGCATCAACCTTCAGTGTGCTCCTCAGGTTGTGAACTATGTAAACATGATTTGAGGATCTCTCTAAACCAATAGCAATAGCCAGGATGGAGATCCACATGGCATCCCCATCTCAGCATTGGCTTTGATGATGAACCAGGCCCATTCCACTCTGATACCAATTCCCTTTGTCTGCCAATCTTTGCCTTAGGGTTTGATGTTGGTATCCTCCTCTGTGAACCAACCTCGTCTCTGACAGTACTCTTTACTCAATGCATGAGTATAATAGTCTCTTATGAACTTATTCAAATGCTTGCAAGACATTAGACGACATTCCCGAGAAGACTGATATATCTATCCGTCATCGGGATGACAAATCTATGGTAGTCCCTTATGCCTCCTTTCTTTTCCAGATCACTTAATCTCCCATTTATAACCACCCATTTTACGCGATGGCGTTGATGTGCAATCAAAGTATGCACCATGTCGTGATTTACATACAGTCTCATGGTCTGGGACTAGGTAGCCTGCTGAAAGCTTCATGTGCTTGTGTGAAACATTCTTACTGCCTCATGAAATAGTTGTCCATTACATCATTCATATAATGATATATCTGTCATCATCTTATTAATGTTCATGATTGTAAACCAGTCATCCTATTAATCTTAGCTAGTTAAGGAAACACTAGGGACTCATTGTTGTTTACAACACACATGTATCAATATTTGGTTAGCACAATTTTAGCATGGTACATTATGTGGCTGTCCTGTTTATAAAGATATATAATAACCACTTTTATTAGCCTCTGAGCCTCTCTGTAGGATGTGGTGTTTAGCTCCTCTGTGGATGCAATCTGCCAGTAGTTGACTGACTCTTGTTTGATTACACTATGATCATAACCTAATACACCAGATCATGAAGTTAGAAGGATGATGCGAAGCGTGTCAGCAAGTTCATTATAGGAAGAGATATTTAATGCACTATGCATAACAGCCATGAATAAGAAAATAATAAAACGAGTACAGTTTTTATGGCATTCTTAAAGTGCTGTCCCCAAAACTATTGCTCACATTCATGGATAAACATAGAAGTTCTTTCAAATGATTATGGTTAAACCGGTGACAAGCACACAATTGATACATATGTGGTATTATAAACAAACCATGCAAGGACTTGCCCCCGTTCACACTTTCTTGGTGTGAGGCTAAGTGTAAGGTCCTAGCCAATCAGGCCTTCTGCGACCACACATACCACCTTTTTAGCAAACACACAGCTGTCGACTGATTCTCTGATCTAGTTCTCGAGCCAGCCCGTTGCAATCCATCATATATACACCAAAACGTAGGAGCAATAGGGGCTCCCTCCCTTCTAGCGTCTGCTAGCCCACCGGCAGGAGTACCCGTTGAAATGCGAGAGGAAAAAGAACAACTGACTACTCCGTCCCACTCCAGATCTTACGGTAAACACGAGTATTACGGCGCAAGAATCACTGAACGACATTTGTTGTTAAGTCCTAGATGTAACCCAACGCAATGGAACCTCCACCAAACTCATACCATGGTTCCATTGCCCACCACATAGGCATATTCATAATTGTGAAAGTAATACTTTGCTTTTAATGCAGGAGTGATAAGTATAGTTTTTGCAAGTAATTTGGTAAAAATACTCAAAGTAACATGAGCAAGCTATGAACTTTTCTTTCTTGACTGCAAGATTATGCAGGCAAGGTCTTCGATACGGAATAACTCTGAAATAGCATCATCGTCCGGTAAGGACAATGTTTAAAGGATTGGCAAATATGCGATAGTGCATAAGTATGAGATGCAATCGCTCTAAGCGTAACCTAACTCCGATGATTTAGGTTTAGTGAGTTGTAAGAATTTCCTTTAGGGTGTGTTGTACTTTTAGAGTGGTTTCACAAGCAAGGTTCTTATTAGGGTTTTGGTTAACTTGGTATCATCTACAAGTGGTGTAATACATAATGATAATCATAATAATAACGATGGCACACAAAGAATAGTAGATGTTATATTCAATTGTTAGTCTTAGTACTGTAGGACATGGTTAATGATTACTTGTTATATTTTTGATGAGGACATCCTACTACACTACTACCCCCGTCATTGCAAGATGAAAACGATGCTGTCAAGCTCAAGTCCAATGAAGTCAGAATTGGACCTATGACAAGAGAGCTCGTGTGAAGCTACTCAAACAAACAGGTGAACTTATTCCTAAGTGATACTTTGATCGTGAGAATTTTATATTTCCTAATTCCTTTTAATTATGTACAGGTATGAAGAAGGAGCAAACATCACGTACGAGGAGGAGAGGAGCAGCAGGACAAGAAGATGGACATGAAATGGACATGAAGACATCCCATGCCAAGCGCGAGGGAGGAGAGGGAGGCATGCGCGAGGGAAGAAGAGGAAGAAGCAGACCGGCCCCAGGCCCGGTCAACCGACCGCCACGCCTGGCGCGCCCGGTCCCAGGCCGGTTCAGCTGGGCGCTGGAGCAAACCTGACTCGGCGCCGGCCAGGATCCCCAGAAGTGCATTTCAGCGGAACACTATCGTGCTTTGGACCCCTGCTTTGAGTCACCACCCGGTGCAGATCCCAGTTGAAACCGGATGGCGGTCAGGCCAGTGAGCAGACAGTATGACCAAACCGACTGGTGTCTGACCAGATCAGTACGGTGAGTTTTCTATGTGTATTTTTCGACTTACGGTGCGATATGAACTCCTATATAAGTGCCAGGGGCCTTTGGTGGATTAGACTTGGTTTGATCAAACCCTAGTTTATGATTGATTGATTTGCAACTCTGCTGATTTCTCCACCATATTGCATTGATTTGGTGTATACCTGAAAAACTTGTGTGATCTGCTGTTCATTAGAATTAAATGGTTTAACCACCATAGTAGTCCCAGCGCTCAATGTGCTAGATGTGTGAAGTTCGATATCTTGCGAGTTGAGCTGTTGCATTAAGCGACAAGGACAATCGAGACTTCTTTACGTCCTTACAAGTTATCATCCACTTCATCATCAAGTTATGTCGCTGTGTTCATCCCGTGATCATCATCACCATGGGGGGCTCTTAGAAGATCGGGCAACCACATATCATCTTTGTATCATATTCCAGATTTCCTCGGTAAGCCATCCACAGTCCACCCCATAGTTGAGTTGTGGCGGTGTTTCTCATCAGAAAAAACTGTAAAAAGTTGGTTGGTTTGCCATAGCCAGTTGCATTGAGAGTTTTAGTTGCTTTTCGTAGTTGTTTTGCGTATCTTTTTCTTCCATCTAGTTTTGTTAGGTGTTTTCGCTATCATCTAGTTGTCAGTTTTTGTTACTCCCGGTCCACAACATACAGTGTGCCTCCCAGCCATGAACTTCTTTTGAGTACCTCAGTGACTAGACTTCAGAGAATGGTTTACATCAACAGGCTTCTCGTTAGAGATTATTTGATGCCATTTCTGTTAGCCACGTGTTATCAAGGAGTTAAGAAATAAATAAAAAAATGAAAAAATAAAAAAGAAACATAGCTACGTGTGTTACAAAAGAAAATCCAAAAAGAAAAGTGTGAAGTGCTATAGTAAGATTCAAGTGAAATGGTTGTACTTTTACGCACCTTTAGTTGAGCAATCTTGTGCCTGTTTAGTTGAGCTTTGCTAGTGTCTCTCTAGTGCATTGCAACTTGTTCATCCATATAGTTGCATTGCAACATTTATCGCCTGTATGAGTATCATTGGTTGTCTAAGGTCAACGCTAGAGCTTGTTCAAATAGGTAGCCTACCTACAGCCCCATATATCTGCTTTGTCGTGTGATTTGTTGTGTCACATAAATCATAGCTTTGATACGAAACCAAAATTGCAAGTGGTAAGCAACATTCTGCACAAGTAACCATATCATACAGGTTGCATCCATGTTGATTCCATATATATTGTTTTGGTGCACTAACGCCATGTCTTCTAGTAGTAGAAAATTATTTAACCGGAAAAACAAGGATGCCCGTTGATGTGATGATATGGAGGTATGAGGCTCTTCGTAATGAGATCGAAACGTGGTCCCGCACCTCAGAATGAAGAACTTAAGGGAAGCTGTGCGGGAGAGTGTCCCCGGAAGGCTGGATATGCTAATGGGACCGTCAACAAGATGCAAGATCAAATGACGGATATTCAGCGCAGTATTCAAGCGTTGACTCTAGCTGTTGATAATATGACACTACAACAACAACAGGAAGATGAATGTTGAGCTTCAAGATGAAGCACCTGGTGTTGATCGTGGGTGGTGGACGTGGTAACCGTGGTCATGGCTGTTTGAACTCGGAGCTGGTGCTTATCTAACGACAAGACGATGGCTGGGTAGCCAAAGTTCTCAATACCCAAATTTGAAGGAGGTGCTGATGTTGAAGAATACCTCATGGGAGCTGAAGATTGAGGTGCTGCTTTATGATTATGCGAAGATAGGAAGGTTAGCTTGCTTCCTCGAATTTGATGGCTGTAAATGCGTTGAACTAGGATGGTACACGTGCTCGTCAGAAGATAGCAGGCTGCCCCATTCGTGGCGTGAGATAGACCATTATGCAAGCTCGATTTCGTTCCCACTAATTATTTGCGCTCAATATATGATAAGTTGACTATGTTGAGACAAAGAGGTGAAGACTGTTGATAAGATGTTACAACAGAATGGAGATGCTTATGCAGCTTGGCCGTGTCCGTGAGTCACTTGAGAGATGACAATGCAGTGTTTTTCTACATGGTTTGAAGTGATATCAAAGACATTGTTCGTCACCATAGAGTTACCACTGTGAATGAGTTTCTACATCATACCGAAGCTGAATCTGTGTTGGCTGAAGAAGCGCAAATTAAAGGTCGTTCTACGGGAGCCGGGTGCTACACGCCTGGGCATGTCTCGCGCCCAGTAATCTTCCGCTCAACACCATTCCTCAGTCTGTACTTGTAGGTCTCCAATGTGTCCAACACAAAAACTGAACCTGCTGCAAGTACGAGTGGTTCTAGCATGTCAGAGCGCAACCGCGATGCGAATTGTCATGTGGTGGCAGGGTCACTTCAGGTGTTCTAACCGCAAGTCCTTAGTTATCAGTAAGGGACAATGGTGTGGGGAAGTGGAGATGATGTGAGATCTGTAACCCTTGAAGATGATGACTATAAGCTAGATGATGGTGTATATGCTTATCCGTCTGGAGCTCGCACTATTGTTGTGTCTCGGCATGCTCTTAATGTGTTTCCAAGTGCATCTACTCAACGCTGCAATTTATTTCAAACAAGGCTTAAGTTAGTCGTGACAAGGCTTACAAGTCACATTATTAGTGGCGGGAGTTACTTGCAATTTAGTAAGCAGAGTTGTGTACAAGCTGAAGGCAGTATCTACAGCACGCATCCATATATTCAATGGTTGACGACAATGGTAGATGAAGGTAAAGCCATGGTGCGTGTTGAGTTGAGATTGGACAGTATAAAGTTTTCTATTGATTTTGATGTGGTTCTATGACGGTGTGTCACTTATTATTGAGTCGGCCTTGGCTCTATGGCCAGATTCTGACACGCTTACAATGGCCGTGCAATACACTCACTTGGAGTTCAAGGAGCAGAAAATCAACTTGCAGCCTATGTCACCATGAAAATTGTCAATGAATCTCGTGAAGGTTGAAGTAAACTTGGAGGATGCACCTATAGATATGCGAGAGAAATTGTAATGCCGTGAGTGATATAACAGTGAGAGAATGAATTCCTTAGTCTTATTAGCCACCAAAGAGGACAGGAGAATTTAGGGAGGATCCTACGGCCATGCCTCTTGTGCTCATGTACAAGGGTAGGGTTTCCAGATTTCTAACGACATGACCCCTATTTATCACAAATTGTTTCCTAGTGTTTTGCATGTGACGATGTTTCGGTACTTTCTTGAGATTACCACCATTAAGTAGTGTGAACGTAGGTGAAACGATCCGGAGCTTAGCTGCCAATAGGCAGCCATATAGGGCGAACCCGAAGGGCGGGAAGTCGACAGTACAAGCTACTCGACCAAGGTTATCAATACATGACCTTAAGTCCTTATGTTTATTCCTATTATTCTAGTTCCCTACCAGAAGATGGTACATGGGCGCGTATTATGATTGCGGCGATAAACAACATTACTATTGGATATTGTCATCCTATTCCCGCTTAGAGGATATGCTAGATGAATTGTATGGTGCTTGCTGTTAGCTAAGAGTGATTTGCGTAGTGGTTATCATCAAATTAGGATGAAAGAGTGGGATGAATGGAAAACAGCCTTTAAAAGTTGATTTATATAGGTAGATTTAGTAATGCCTTTTGGTTAACTAATGCACCTAGAGTACTTTCATGGGCCAGATGAACCATGTTTTTGCGTGAATTTATTGGCAAATTTATGGTTGTATACTTTGATGACATATTAATCTACAGCCGCAATGAATCTGATCATTCATATTCGACATGTTTTGCAAGTGTTGCGTGATAATAAACTCTATGGTAATCTTGAGAAGTGCATATTTTGCAAAGATAAGGTCATATTTGTGTTATGTTGTCTTCAAGCATGGAGTAGAAGTAGATGTGTCTAAAATTGAAGCATTCCAAAATTGGCCTACTCCCAGGAAAGTGAGTCAAGTAAGAAGTTTCATGGTCTTGCTGGGTTTTATCGAAGATTTGTACCCAATTTTAGTACTATTCGATGCACCTTTGGATAATTGACTAGGGTGTTATATTTGAGTGGGGCGCAGCAAGATCATGCTTTTGATGAACTAAAACGTTATTAACTTCTGCACTGTTGCTTGCACTTCCTGATTTCAATAAGAAATTTGAGATTGAATGTGATGCTAGTGGTATTGGAATTGATGGTGTGTTGATGCAAGAGGGTCGTCCAATTGCATATTTTTGAAACTTTCTGGTGCTAGTTGAACTATCCTATATGATAAGGAATTGTATACAATTAGAGGTTCTTGAGGTTGACAGCATTATTTGTATTTAAAAGAATTTATTATACATTACGATCCTTGAAGCTTTAAAACAAACAATCTAACTTGGATAAGCGTCTACTAAGTGGGTTTGAGTTCATTGGGTCTTTTCCCATACATTATTAAGCATCAGAAGGGAAAGGTAATATTGTTGCTGATGCTCTATGTAGGAAGAATATGCTATTAGCTCAACTTGATGTTGAAATCATAGGTGAGATACTATGGCAGTTTGTATACTCATGATCATGATTTTTACGAACCATGCTCTTGTGTGCTATTGGTAAAGCATGGGAAAAATATCACATACATGATGGGTTCTTGTTTAGAGCTAACAAACTATCGTGTTCCAGAATCGTCTTTGCGTTTGCTCTTATTGCACATGCTGGATGTTTGATGGGTCACTTTGGGCGTGAGAGCGCTACTCATGCTAGGTGACCACTTTTTATTGGCTGCCCAAAAGCGAGGCGGGGATGTGCAGATGGAGATATGTGAAGATGCATTACTTGGAACAAGTTCAAGTCAAGTCCAAGCTGAAGCTTCTCGGTTTGTATACTCCTTTAACGGCACCTACTACACCATGGAAGGATATATTAGTATGGATTTTTGTGTTGGGTTTGCATTTAAAGAGGCCATGAGTCTATGTTTATGGTAGTGGATGATTCTCTAAGATGTCACACTTTGTTCCTTCCACAAGAGCGATGATGCGTACTATTGCTAACACATTTTCAGGAGGTTGTCGTCTAAATCCAGAGACTATTGTTTACGATCGTGATGTGAGTTCATGACTATACAGGCTTGGCTTTGAGCTGGGAGCAACTACTCATTATCTTGTCATCCCCAAACTGATGGTCAAACTGGAGTGGTGAATAGAACATTGTCACGCTGTTGAGATCCATGATCAAGAAGAACTTGAAGGAGTGGGAAGATTGTTTAGCATGTGGAATTTGCTTACAGGAGCGTACATTATATCACCGAGTTGTGTCCCTTTGGTGCATGGTTCAAACCCATACTCCACTTAAAACTGTTGCCTCTACCCATGAAGTCCCAATATGGAGGCATCAAGAAGGGCAATTTATACGAAGATACATCACGAAGACTAAAGGTTGATAGAGAAGAAGAAACGAGAACAATGCTGCAGAGTGAACAAAAGCAAGGAGATGTTGTTCAAGCCTGGTGATATGGTATGGGTACATTTTCGCAAGGATAGGTTCCCAGAAGCTGTGGAAGTCCAAGTTACTTCCTCATGGTGGTGCAGGTCCTTACAAAGTGCTTGCCAAGATCAACGATAATGCATACTCTATAGATCTTCCAGATTGATGAGTTTGGTGTCAGCAATTTTTTCAATGTGGCTGATTTGACACCTGTGATGGAAGACCTTGGAAGCGTCAGAAGTCAGCGCCTTTTGAAAGGGGAGATGATGAGGTTTATCTACTACATCCATCATTGCAAGATGAAGACAATGCTCTGGCATGAGCTCAAGTCCAGTAAGTGAATGGACCTGACAAGAGCTCATGTGGCTTCTCAAACAGTGAACTTATTCTCTTGATACTTTGATCGGCAGGAGCTTTATCTGCACTTACAAGTCCTTTTACTTATGTGTGGTGAGCTGAAGAGGAGCAAACATATGAGGAGAGGAGCAGCTGGACAAGAAGCGGGACATGAAGCTGGACATGAGGGCATCCATGGAGATGAGAGGGAGGCATGCGCAAGGGAAGAAGACAAAGTCTAGACCGGTGCTAGGCCCGGTCCGACCAGCGCCTGTAAGGCGCGTCCGGCGGCCCGGTTCAGCCGACGTGGTTGACAGCCGGCGACTCAAGACTGTCTCGATCAGATCCAATCTGGGTCGGTTTTCTATATGTATTCTGACTTAAGGTAGATCTGAACTCCTGCTCTCGTGCAAAACTTTAAGATTAGGTTTAGACCCGTTTAAGATAAGCCTAGTTCATAGTTGATTGTTTTGCAACTCTATTAATCTATACCATATTGCATTGATTTGGTGCACTACAGAAAGTCTTGTGTGATCTGATGTTCCATTAAAGGAATTAGACGGTTGCAACTTCCCGCTTCGTGGTTGGCGGCTACGTGCGTAAGTGTGTGGAGTTACAAATACTTGCAGGGTTGAGAGCTTTTGCATTGGCGACAGGGACCTGAGAGACTTCGTTTCGTCATACAAGTTATCATCAGGTTATCTCTGTTGTGTTCATCGCGTATCCGCAGTCATCATCACCACCAGACTCTGAGAAGATCGGGCAACCCTTATCACTATTAAATAAGTACTTTTGAACATGTTTATCTAAATGAATGATAAGTAATTTCAATAAGAGTCATTTTCTACTAGGTTTATGATGGTTCCTAGTTGAGTTTCCTAATTGGGTATTAGATGGATCTTACAAATAAGATTGAGTTTTGAATCATGTAATGGTTGCATGGTTTAGTTAAGCATGAGCCTATTAAGAAATTGATTATACTTGGCTGCTATCATGATTGGTTATATCTTACTGGTGATTGATAACTATTGTCTATAGGTCCTATTAGGCATGGTTGATGACTACTTTTTATTTACTTCAAAATAATAACTTTTGAAGAACATATATACTAATTAAGTAATAAGAAGTATTTCAATTAAGGCTTATGGTTTCTAGGGTTTGCTTTTGGATTCACTAAGTAAGGAATAGCTGGTGCCTAAACAAGATGGTTCATAAATCTCTAGTACTTGTAGGGTTTAGTTGGGTATGGACAGGTGATGTAAAATACCGGACATGGTTGCTATTAGGGTGGATCACAATGGTTTGATACTAAGCATGGATGGTTAAGGATGATGAGGGTTTACATTTAATTGGTCCAATTTGATCATCTAGTTTTTATTAGGATGAATACATGAAATAGAAACTTATTAGTGATAAGGCTTCTAATATCATATGAGAACATGAACATGTACTTATTTTCTAATTATGAGCCTATGAGTGAAAGTGAAGTAACATGATCACATTTTATAATTCCTAGGGTTTTAGGGTTGGAAGCAATTTAGGGTTTCACATAAAATGATAAGGTTAGGGTTTTACTTATAATTGAATTAGGGTTTTCTATTTGTCCAACCATTGTTGAGAAATCATTGTTAAGTAATGTTGAACTTAATTAACTCTTAAATACAAGATAATATTTACTTTTAATATTTTCCTTCTCTTTATCATTTAAAGAAAATGATAATTAGGTATATGCAATTTAGGGTTTTAAATACCAATGATAATATTAATGTTAATAATACAAAATAAAATTACTTTTAGTGTTTTAGTTATTTTTTGAATTATTGTTATTTAATTTAGAAATTTTATTAATTATTGATTTTTCTTGCTATTTAGGATAAAGGAAAAGACATAAACAATAGGAGCTAAATAATTGAATTTTCATTTCAAATAAATAATTGATATTATTTTAATAGATAGAGTTTATTTTTATGAGCATTTTGATATCTCATTTGTATTTTTCTGAGTTAAAATATTTTTTATGTATTTACAAAGTTGCAGATATTTTCTAGAATATAAATAAATTGGTTAAAGATTAAATTTGACTGTCCTAGTCGTGGTCACTGACCAGTGGGGTCAAGAACACGTCAGCTGCCAGGTTGTCTGTGACTGGGTCAAAGATGCAGACAGGGCAGAGGACACGTCACTCTCTCGCCGATGGCTTGACGTCGACGGGCAGTTGATCACGGTGTCAACGATACAAGGCTCCCGCGACTATCACGCGCGTTCGACAAAACCCACCGTGGTGAACTGGATGAGCGGCACGGGCGACCAAATGGTCACCGGACTTGGCAACGGCGAGCATGGACACGGTGCAACTCCGGCCAAAGTTGCTCACGAGCTACAGGCAGAATTGGGATGCAAAAGTAGGTGATTTAGGGAAGGCTACTGATACGTCCATTTTGCAACTATTTTATATCATAATTTACCATTATTCATTGATATATTTCATATTTAGAGATGATACTTATGTTATTTCATCTATTTTGCATGTTTCATGATTATTGGAGAATCATTCACGGTCGGGATTCTGTTTGGAAAAAACTGCCAGAATCACAATGACTACAGAAGATCAACAGCGACGGAAATTACACCGAGAGGTCATTATTTCTCCGGAAGGAGCGACCAAAGGAGGGCCGAGAGAGCGCCATGGTCCCCATAGGCCGGCGCGGGCTCCACCATGGCGCCGCCTTGTAGGGATGGGGCCCATAGCCTTCGGCATCTCTCTTTTTAAGTACTTCATCGCAAAAACCCTAAGGTGCGACAGAACATCGAGGGGAGACACAGCCGCCTGGGCGGGAAAAACACAGAGAAAGAGCTCGGCAGGCTGAAATCATTTGGGAAAATTCCCTCCCGAGGAGGAAATCGGCATACCTGTTAAATCTTCGAGCTGGACTTCTGATGGGATCATACATCACCATCATCTCACAACCGTCCCCACGTCTTCCACACCGCTGCACCTCGTCACCGCTGTAACATCTAGGGTTGAATCTTGATTATTTCATGGGAAACTCTCCGGTATTGATTACTCCCTTGTTATTGATGCTATTGAGTGAAACCATTGAACCAAGGTTTATGTTCAGATTGTTATTCATCATCCTATCACCTCTGATCATGTTCCATATGATGTCTCATGAGTAGTTCATTTAGTTCTTGAGGACATGGGTGAAGTCTAAATGTTAGTAGTGAACTATGTTGAGTAATATTCAATGGTTTGATATTTAAGTTGTGGTGTTATTCTTCTAGTGGTATCATGTAATGTCGACTACATGATACTTCATCTTTATGGGCCTAGAGATACATCTTGTATTCGTTTGCTAATTGTGGGGTTCCCGGAGTGAGCAACTTGAACCCCCGTTGGTATATCGATGCGAGAGGGATCGCAGGATCTCGAGTTTAAGGCTGTGGTTAGATTTATGTAATTACTTTCTTGTATTTGCGGATGCTTGCAAGGGAGTATAATCACAAACATGTATTAGTCCTAGGAAGGCGGTGCTTAGCATAGGTTCACCCACAACACTTATCAAAACAATGAAGATTAAATCAACCTGTGACAAGCACTAGACCCGTGTGTCCTCAAAACGTTTGGTCATTATAAACAAATAGGCTTGTCCTTTGTGCTAAAGTTGGAGCCACTTCAAACTCTTTACTCTAAGTTTATTTACTAGCACTTTGTTATACGCTATATCAAACCACACAGATAACATGCATGAGCATTTACGGTGAATCCCCTTCTCAAATACAGCATCTAACTATACCTCCTAGATTGATTCGATATATTTATCAAGTACTACGATACACCCCTATCTGCTGTGGAGTCATCTAAGACTATACAAGCGTTGCCGGGTGACGCTATTGGTAAGTGGAATTAGTTGTAAGGGAAACTTTTACTGTACGTGCTGATTTTATTTCTTTCTGCTGCTGTTATAATTCATTATGGAGAGGTCTTCTCTTGAATTCCTATTGGAAAATCTACTACTACAAGGTAGTGGATGAGGCGCAAGGTGTAATGCCATATAAAATACCTATGAAAATTGTGAACGTGTTGTGGATAACCGCTATGAAGGGGGTGGAGCTGTCCATCCTGGGGATCATTTCTGTTTTATAGATTATGCGGGTTATTCAGGTGTGCATGTATTGCTATGGATGAAGTTAGGAAAAATAACTCTATCTTCATTTGTACGTGTTGGGCGCATTGGTGTAAATTGCTGAAGAATGGGGATTCTCTTGATTGGAAGGATATTGTTCCTCTATTTTATATTCTAAATTCTATCTCCAAGTGAAATTCACAAAGACGAAACCGTATAAATTTCTGGCCCCATGATGGAGAGAGTATTGCCCAAGCATGGGGAGATTGAAGTCTTTAATGCTCAAATGCCCCATTCATGAGCTTCTTTGGTAATATCATTATTGATAATTTCTATGCCCACTTTCTTTTTCAAGATAAAACCTTGCTGGATTCTTCTTCTGGATCATTTACACATAACAAGAGAGTTTAAATGGGACCTTCTTGATCGGATCAAGAAAATACTGAAGGATGGGAGAATGACAAAGATAGAGAGTCGGGTATAAATTATGATTATGAATGCATTGAAACTTATGGATGCTGATAAATTTCGTAATATGAGTGCTACTTGACTCTCAAATTGTTGCAAATTTTTATAAAGCTTTGCCTCTCATTTGAATTGCCTAGGAAGAATTTTGATAAGTATCATGAACCTTACAAGATAAACTGATTTACCTATAGGTAAATGTATTGAAGTTAAAACTGTTGATCATATTCTTCCTAAAGCTTATATTGAAAAAACTCATTCTGCTAAAATGAAGGAGTGATTTAATAATTAGTGCGGTTAATAAAAGTGAAACGAAAGAACCCGAAGAGCAAATAAAGGTTGAACTGCTATTGCAATAGTTAAGAATCTTGTGATAAAGTAGAAGATGGTCATTTTCTGTGAAGATGCTCCTAATATTGTTTCGCATCCTAATAAGTCTGGGAAAGCCAGTGTTCTATATGTTAGAATTGGTGATCATTGTTATTATGGTTTATGGATATTGGTGGGTATTAGTGCTTCATTCCTTATGAGCTTTGCAGGAAATCATGCATGAAATTGGTTCTTGTGAAATTAAGGTATTGATGTGGTTATTCGGCAAGCTAGCTAATGAGAAACTATCTCTCCTATTTGTATTGTTCAAGATGTGGAAGTTCTATGTGGTAAAGTTAAATATCTTTTGACTTTTTGGTACTTGATTCTGCTGCTAGTAAGTCTTGCTATTATTTTTGGTAGACCCTTTCTAAATACTTGTGGAGCTATTATAGATTGCAGAAAGAGAAAATTGTGACTAAATTTGCTGGTGAATCTTTCAGGTTTAATTTCTCTAATTTATAAGGAAGTTCCTTATAAGGATTGAATGCGTAATAATGATTTTTAGAGTTAAACTTGACTTGCATCTATTATCTTGCTCTAATAATGCTTTAACATTAACATTTGGAGGATCATGAAGTGAAGTTTTAAGGGGAAGAAAGGAATGAGCTTGATGAGAAATTTTCCTTCGTCAACCTATTCTTAAACATGACTTACGGTTGAAGATCTAGGTACAACACCACCACCAAAGAAAGATCCCATTTTTGATTTGAAACCATTACGTGATAATCTTAAGTATGACTCATAATGATAAGAGAAATATATCCTATTATTATTAGTTCTAAGCTTTTGAGATTTTGAGAAAGAAAGGTTATTGGAAATATTGAAGAAACAGGGGCTATTGGCTACACTCTTGATGAATTGAAAGGGATTTCTCCTTCTTTATATGCCATCAATATGGGAAGATGATGCAAAGCTTGTTGTTGAACATCAGCGTCATTCCCAAGATGAGGATGTGGTAAGAAATGAGGTATTGAAACTATGGTATTATATATCCTATTGCTGATAGTAGATGGGTTAGTCATGTGCATTGTGTTCCTAAGGAAGGAGGAACTGTTGTACCAAATGATAATGATGAGCTCATCCCTCAAAGGGTAGTTGTAGGTTAATGTGCATTGATTATGAAAAAGTTAATAAAGTTACTAAGAAGATCTTTACCCTTTAAATACTCATTTCTGCTTTCTTGATGGATATACAGGTTTTTTCACAAAATTTCTGTAGCCACGACCACTTTCACTTGGCCCTATGGAACTTATGCTTATGGCGTATGCCTTTTGGTTTATGTAATTCTCTGCTACTTTTCAAAGATGCATGTCTGCTATTTTTCATGGCTTTTGTGAAAAGATTGTAGAGGTATTCATGGATGATTGTTCCGTCTATGGGAATTCTTTACAAGGAACTCATGGTTTTGGAGATCCTTGAAGAAACTAACCTTGTTCTTAGTGGAGAAATGCCACTTTATGGTTACTGAAGAAGGAATTGTATTGGGACATAAAATTTACGAGAGAGGTATTGAAGTTGCTAAAGTTGAAGCCAGTGAGAAGATGCCCTATCCAGGGGATGTTAAAGGTAAGTAGTATTCTTGGTCTGTGCTAGGTTTTATCCAGGAGATTTATTAGGTTTCTGCCGATTTCAAGCCTCTGCTAATCTTCTTCAAAAGATGTACCTTTTGTTTTTGATGATGATTGTAAGGAAGAATTTGAAACTCTAAAGAAAGCCTTAACTATCTGCTCCTGTGGTTGAACCTCCTGATTTGGAACTTACCTTTTGAAATTATGTGTGATGCTAGTGATTTTGCTTTAGGCGCTGTTCTTCTTGGACAGCGAGTAAATAAGAAATTGAATGTTATTCATTATGCTAGTAAAACTCTTGATGCCGCTCAAATAAATTATGCTACAACTGAAAAAGAACTATTAGCTGTAGTTTTTGCTTGTGATAAGTTTAGATCTTATATTGTTGGTTCAAAAGTTACTATTCATACATCTTGTGATTCAAATTCATATAAAATAGATGCTAAATTTTTATTAGATGGTGCTTCTTTTGCAAGAATTTGGATTTACATATTATAGATAGAAAAGATGATTATCCTGTTGGTGATAACTTATCTAGATTGGAAAAATATTGCTTATGATCATTTTCCTATGATAGATTTCCAAATGAACAATTGGCTGTAATAAAGGTGAGCTAGAATAGGTCCTTATTATACCACGATTATACTTTAACTTTATTGTTTAAGTACTTGCCTCATGAGCCTTTTCAGCTTAGCAAGGAAGGCTACTTTCGTTTTGAGGCATTATTTTTGGGATGACCAACACTTATATCAAATATATGTGGATGATATTATCTTGGTCATCGAGAATATGAACAACAAGAGATATTGAGTAGGTGTCCTTAGTGATCATTTATGGAGGACATCTTGTAGAAATGAACCAACATAAAAGGTTCTACAAATCAGGTTCTAATATGGCCAACTCTCATAAAGATGCAAGAAAGTTTATTTTATCTTGTGATGAATGTCAAAGAGTTGGTAATATCTCAAGACGCAACGCAATGAAATGCCTATGAATTATACTCTTGTTATTGAACCATTTGATTGTTAGGGATTTGACTTCATGGGGTCCTTTCCCTTCTTGAGAAGGTAATACTCATATACTTATCGCTTTTCTTGATTCCTGTTACTAAATGGGTGGAAACTATACCCACAAAAGTGCCGATGGTGAGACCTCTTTAAGAATGCTTTTAGATATTATTTTTCCTAAATTTGGAGTTGCCTAAGATATATTATGACTGATGGGAGTTCTCATTTATTCATGGAGGTTTTAGAAAAAACTCTTGCTAAATATGGTATTAATCATAGGATTGCTTACGCTTATCATCAACTAGTGGTCAATAGAATTATCAAATAGAGAAATTAAATCTATCTTGGGAAAGACTGTTAATAAATCTAGAAAAAATTGGGCTAGTAAATTGAAGGAAGATGGGCTTATAGAACTGCTTATAAGAATCCTATGGGGATGTCTCCTTATAAAATGGTTTATGGAAAAGCTTGTCATTTACCTTTAGAACTAGAGCACAAAGCTTATTGTGCTGTAAGAGAACTTAATAAAGATTTTAAACTTGCCGGTAAGAAGAGGTTGCTACAATTGAGTTCTTTAGATGAATGGAGAAGTGAAGCTTATGAAAATGCTAAACTTTTTAAGGAAAAGATTAAGAAATGGCATCATAGAAGAATTATTAAAAGAGAATTTAATGTTGGAGATAAAGTCCTATTGTATCGGTCTCGTCTCAGATTTTAATTGCTCTCAAAATGGGAAGGACCATATGACATTGTGGAGGTGTATCGTTCAAGGGAAATTAAGATTGGTTCTCTGAAAGGTGATGCCACACAAGTAGTGAATGGACAAAGGCTCAAGCACTATATTTCTGGAGATTCTTATAATGAAGATGTTGATGTTATTCAAGTGGTGACTCCGGAAGCTTTTATCAAAGGTCAAATTGACAGTTATGTAGAGTTCGACTTTGAATAGGTAACAGTTCTGTTAATAAAAGTCCTTCCACTTTCCGAACAATATTTTGCTATTTCGGAAAATATGAAAAGTCGAGGATAAAACGGAGAGGAGATGCACGAGCGTGCCCCTTAGACGGCGTGGGCCCCAGCCTGTGTATGGTGTGGCCTCGGAGTCCCTCTTTCGTTTTCAACCTAGTACTTTCCTTTTGTCATTGAAAATTTTACATCCTCATAATCCCCTGGGACCTGGAATTAGTATATGGATCCCCCTAGTCGTGTTTTATTGAAACATTTCTGTGGGATCTGCTTTGATCTGAGAAGCACCATGGTGTGTGAGGATAAAGGCCTTTGGAGGAAGATATTCAAGACCCCGATTTGAAGGAGGAAGTCGAAGCGAGGATGAAGGAGAAGTGGAGGAAATTCTGCGAGTGCCATCGCAAGCATCGGAGTGGTGGCAAATCCTTTCAACACCAAGAGAAGCGCACGGATTAGCACCGGAGGTCACGTCGCTTCCTAGCTCTAGGACATCTCCAGTCATTGACAACCCT
Source organism: Lolium multiflorum (assembly GCA_030979885.1). NCBI lineage: Eukaryota > Viridiplantae > Streptophyta > Magnoliopsida > Poales > Poaceae > Lolium > Lolium multiflorum. The sequence goes on from JAUUTY010001166.1 coordinate 56,356, forward strand.
TTCACTCTAATTTATAATCGTAATTGAAAGGATTCCCAAGGCTGTATTGCCTAGTGGTTGGGATATAGATCATTCTAGGAAGGACGAAATCTGAAGTTGAGGAGTGGGGAAACAATTCTAAGAGTTGGACTCACCGTATGACATACTTCTTAACCGTGTTGAGCACAACTCGGGCTTCAATCCCGCAACCTCACTTACGAGGATTAGTGAGTACTCAAGGCATTGAGAAGCTCATCAAGAATTCCTACATCCTGCCAGAAGATGATTTATCATTAGTATTGGCATCCCCTTGGTTTGTTCCAAGCTTGGGAGAGTGTCGCGGTATCACATCATCACTATCTTTTATCTTTTTACTATCAGTGAGTGTCATATCATGGGTAGAGTTATCATATAGATGGATTCCGGTGTGGAAGTATCTCTCTTTAGTTGGTTATCTTTGTATCGTTGGTGAGAGTTATCGTTATGGAATATTAATAAGAAGTCTTATCATGCATATTGCACACTTATTTTAGTTTACAATCTCATTATATGATTGATCTTGTTGATTCAGTATTGGTATCACTTTGGGAGCATTGAGTAAATCTATTTGGTTTTGGCAAACTTAGCAGTGGTCAATACTTAACAACACTTTAATTTTAGTAGAAAATACATGTAGATGTCATGCATTTCATTATCTTTATTTCTTGTTAGATATGAGCTTAGCTTATTATTCTGAAAATTAAAATTGTTTGTGCTTACAACTAAGATGCATGATTGTTTCATATACATATTTGTTTGTTTCCCTCAACTCTTATGCTTATCAACCTTGCTAGCCAAAGACCTATACTTAGAGGAGTCTTCTCGTGCAGCAAATAAACCAAACCTATGCCATCATTGTCCACCATAACTACCTATTATGTGGTATTTTACGCCACTCAAAGTAAATATTTCATGTGCTACCTTTAAACGATTCCATCACATTTATATCAATGTTTTATAGCTCACGAGAAAGTATGTGGTGTTTGTCTTTCAATCTTGTTGGGCAGATTTTCACAATGATATCATCCCTTTATCCAATAATTTGCAAAAGAGCTCAATGAGGTTCCCAGCCCCAATTAATTAACTTTTCATTAATAATTCTCTTCCACATTTGCTCTGATTCATCGGTAAGCAACTTAATTTTGTAATAGACACTCCTCCATGGTATGTGAAATGTTGGAAGGCACACAGGATTAGGTTAGCCATTAAAGCATGAAACAAAAGTTGGGAAGATGTCATCCTTAGTAAACTAAGTATGTGTAAACAAAGAGAAGAGGGATGATCTCACCTTGCTGGTAGAGATAACGTCCCTCATGGGAGCCAGCTCTTTGAGGGTCTGTTTGGCAAGGGTTAGAGTGCCCTACCATTCGTTGACAACAACAAACACCACTCAAGATCTTACTTTTATGCTCTTATGCTCTTTATATGATTTAAAGCTCTAGCACATGATTTATCCATGCTTCCTTGAAGGGCCTATCTTTTACTTTCATGTTTAGTCAGTAAACCTATTTCCCTCCCATCTTAACTAAACAATTTGATTGTTGTGATCCAACATCTATATTGTGATCTATTTAATCATACCTTTTTATTCTTCCTTGTTTAGTACAAGTTTTATCTGAATGAATATAGCTTTGAAAGTTATCAATGATTATGATTATTATGATTGAGTATGCAAGTTTTGCCATTTGACACAATATAAAATGGCTGCTCGCAGGATAATTACAATCACATTAATTGTTCTTTGACCAAGAGCAAAGATTGCCATCACCAACTATGATTTCCTATGCCTTTATTTGCTTGATTTCCCTTCCTGTTTCAAGTTGAATTATATGATGAAGTTGTTCACTAGAATGTCTTGTGTGGATTAATATGATGCTTCTTGTCCGTGTTACATTATCGACTCTTATCATAAACATGTGGTCTTGTTCACCGAGTTCAGTTTCGCTTAGGGACAAGCGAAGTCTAAGCAGAGGTGATACGTCCATTTTGCATCACTATTTTATATACTATTTAATATTATTCATTGATATATTTCATATTTAGAGATGGTACTTATGTTATTCATCTATTTTGCATATTTCATGATTATTGGAGAAATCATTCACCAGATCAAGTTCCTGCTTGGAAAAGCACCGTCGAATGCAATATTTAGAAGATCAACAGCGTAAATTACAAGAAGGTCTTATTCCTCGAGGAAGAGAGGAGCCAGCCAAAGGAGAGACGAGAGGGGCATGTGGGCCCCATGGGCGAGCGCGGGGCTCCACTGCAACCGCGCCACCTTGTGGGCAGGGGGGCCACAGCCTCCTTCGGCCGCCTCTCTTTCTCGCGTACTTCATCTACCGAAAACCCTAAGGTGCGAGGATAATCGTGAGGAGACACGGCCGCCTCTGCGGGCGGGAAAACACCGGAGAGAAAAATAAGCGGGCTAAAAATCCAGCAGGGAGAATTCCCTCCCAGGAGGAAGAGCCAACCTTCGTCACCGATCTTGAGCCTGGACTTCATTGGGGATCATCATCCCTGCATCATCTCCACCACCGTCACCGTCATCTCCATCGCTCGTCTCTGCTGTAACATCTAGGGTTGAATCTTGATTATTTCATAGGAAACTCTCCCGGTATTGATTACTCCTTTTTTGTTGATGCTATTAGGTGAAACCACATTGAACCGAGTTTATGTTCAGATTGTTATTCATCATCATATCCTCTAGTCACTCGCATGATGTCTCGTAGGTAATTCGTTTAGTTATGAGGACATGTGGAACAGAAGTCTAAATGTTAGTAGTGAACTATGTTGATAATATTTAATGGTTTGATATTTAAGTTGTGGTATTATTCTTCTAGTGGTGTCATGTGAACGTCGACTACATGATACTTTATCTTTATGGGGCCTAGGGAATGCATCTTGTATTCGTTTGCACTAGTGTGGAGTTGCCAAGATTGGCAGCCAGCCTGAGCCGTTGGCCTCTTGATCTGGGAAGTTGAGGATCTCGAGTTTAATGTTGTAGTTGGAATTTATCTTAATTACTTTCTTATATTTAGGATGCTTGCAAGGTATAATCACAAGCTAATATATTAATCCTAGGAGAGCGTGCAGTGCATGGGTTATCACCCCACACAACACTTATTAAAACAATGAAGATTAATCAACTATATATAGGAAAAAGCACTAGACTAAATTCCAGTGTGTCCTCAAGAAACAGTTTGAATGTTATAAATGAAACAGGCATCCTTTGTACTAAAAAGTTGGGCCACTTGCTGCAACTAATACTCTCACGTTTGCTCTTGCTTTATTTATACACACACTGCCTTGAGCCAGATAACGTAAGCGAGCATTTACGGTGAATCCTTCATCGAAACTAGCATCAACACCTTCCGCTCCTCGTTGGGTTCGACCTCTTATTTATCAATGCCTAAAATCCCACCCCCTATACTTATGGGTCCTCAGCTACTCACTCATTGAGCTGGTTAGTGAAGTCTGCCATCACTATTGCGATCCTCTTCCCATGGTGTCCCAGGGAGGGGCGCCGGAGGCCCACGCCACCCAGCCCTCCCTCTCCTGCTCTCGCGTGTGCCGCCGGCAAAGCCCTTGCGGTGCCGGGCGGCGCTGGGTTTCCATACCCGGCGCGTGGCGGAGCGTGGCGACGCTCCATGGCGCGGGCATCTCGGCGGAAGTGGGCGGGGCCGGCGCAGCGGCGCCCGGCGAGCTACGTCGGAGGCATCCTCGCACATGGAGGCGGCAGTGGCGAGGCAGCGCGCTGGCTTGGTGGCTGTGGTGGGTGCATGGCGGCCGGGCTCGATCTGGGCCGCGCGGGGCGGTACGACGAGCTCTGTCTCCGGCGTGCTGCGTGGGCGCAGCTGAGTGGTGGTTGGCCGGCAAGGTGCTACCTCGAGCTCTTGCTGGCCGCGGTGACGCCAGTGGTGGCCGGCACACCTCTTCGACGATTGAGGCCGGTGTGGCTTCTGCCTTCTGGTGGTGGTCCAAGCCGCATGCATCTACGTCCATCGTCTCTAGTTCGTTCTGGCGGCATCGGAGTGGTGGGGACAGGTGAAAATACAAGGTGCTTGGTGCGGATCACGCGCGCTCGAGGCGCCGCTCCTTCCTGAAGCGTGATCTTTGGTTCCAACTGTGCCTTCCCTCTTCTCTAGTGTGGGGAAACCCTATGTCGATCCATCGGGCAAGGCGGCGGCGGCGCCACGGCGTCGTTCTCTTCTTGAAGCGTGTCGAGGCTAGGGGAGAGGCCGATGTGTAATTGGAGGCTGGACATTGCGATGCGCTGCCGGTGTTGGCTGCGGCCGGGGCTTGGAGCCGAGGCGCTATGCGACGTGGATGCAACCTAGTCAGCTTCTCCGAGTCCGAAGGATCCTGCCTTCTCCTCGCCGGCTCATGAGGGGAGGTACGTTGGTCCGGGCTGCCTTGGAGTCGCGGTCGTGCTATGGTGGTATCTCGCTTGGTTCGTGACGCGGTTCGGTGGCTCCGTGCTCCATCTCCTCACCTCTTTTGGTAGGATGTTGGGGGCGGGTCGTTCTCATCGGGTCGTTTGTAGCGGGGTGTTGTAAACCGCTTGGCTATGTATCGTCTTGGATGTGTGTGGAGTTGGGTGTGTATGGAGTTGTATCGGCCGTCGGCCTCTTCTTCTATATGATTGATACGTCTTCCAAGACGTTTTCTCCAAAAAAAAAGTAGGTGATTTAGATGCGTAACTGAGTTAGAGAGAGAGAGCAGATGCAGCGCACTCGAAAAGTAAAGAGAGCAGCGGGGCCAGTGGCATTCAATGGCGCACAGCGCACAGGACGGCAACCGGGCGACGCGATTGTTGGCAGCGGCTACAGCCAAGACATGGATGTACGGAATACCATCTAATAATATGGCTGCACTATCAAATTAATTTTGCGCCATTACATGAAGAGAAAGCAGATGGAAATGAACCGTTCCTTCTGAATTGTATCAAGTTTGCGAGTTGCAGTCCAAAGAAAGGTCCAGGTTGCATCAACTAAGTTTGTACTGAATTCGCAGCTATCTTTATTTTATACCAAAACAAAAACCGCTCTAACCCTAGCCGCCTCCAGTTCATCCTCCTCCATAGATTGGTTCCCCCTCCTCCGGTCGGCTTCGCCGCGTCAGGAGGAGTGGGAAACCCGATCTATACGTGGAGTTTTGAATAAAAATATTATTTTCATTAGATTATGTTAGGATTTTGGTAGCCGCCTTCTTGTTGGTTTCCCCTCAATGGAGATGGTATGCAATAAGTGATCTTCGGCCTTTCGTTCGGGAGAGATCTTCTTCCAGGCGTCAATGGTGGTGTTGAACAATCACAATTTTCTAGGTATGGTCTTCGGATCTTGCTTCGCGAGATCGATTTTGGATCTTTTGTCGTTGTTGCGCGAGGTTATCCTCGCAGTTTTGTCCCGGCTGCTACGTCCTCGACAATGGTGATTCGTACTCTCGGCTCTCCATCGACGACGACAAAGCTAGTTGGTTATTATTCCCTGATATACTGGTGTTGGTACTCTTGCCGATGTTGTATGACTGCTTTAATGGTTGCGTGCGTGCACGCAGTCTGCATTGCGCTCAAAAATTATGGGAGAACTTTCGTCGGTATCTACAGGTCTATGGTTCGTTATGTATCTTTGGCTGCCTTCAGTACAAGATTGTGTTCTGAAAGAAGAAAAAATTGAAGACTTCGAAGATTTGTTACTATCTTTTAGACTTTATTTTGTAATCGTTGAGTCAGTTCATGTATCTCTACCATGTACTATTTGTTACTATGAATATATGGTATTGATTGTCAAAAAAAAAACTGAATTCAGTTTTCTAGGAGAAAAACAGGGGAGAACGCGTTTTTTTGTGTTTGTTTTTGAACTGCTTGTATGTAGCGCTGTGTACGTATATATAATCTGAAACCATGACTTGTGTGCTTGCCTGATGTAGTTTCGAGGCATTTGCAAATTATAGCGGTTCCCTTCAGTACATTTCAACCTGCCATGATTTTGAGAAAAAGTAGAAACACATCGAATATTACTTCCACACTGAGTGAGTTTATTTTACTAGCATTTTGTTTTGCTTGCTGGAAGCTGCCCTAATTAGCATGGGTACTTAATATATTTTTGTTTTTTTAGTAAAATATACTTTTGTTTTTTATTATTGCTTACAGTTAGGAATACCCAGTGGCGGTGCTACACTTTTAACACCGATCTGTGTGAATCATGTTGCTCTGCAATGGCCATAAGACCAACCTCCCAAGCATCTAAGGTAAGGTAGGTTAGCCTCGTCTGCGCCGCCGGCTGCTGAGCGCCGCCGGCCGCCTCGCCGGACTTCTTCCACCTCCCTCCCACCCACTCCCCTTCTCTCCCCCCCTCTCCCTCTCTCTCATCATGGCGGGATCTGGCCGCGGCCAGGGAGTGGCGGAGCCGGTTTCCATCTGGCGGCGCATCCCTTCGAGTCCGGAGTCGGCTGCATCCCAACCGCGCCGGACTGGTGAGAAGCTCGACGTGTCTGGCATGGGGCTGTCCAGCGAGTCTGCCGGATCCGAGAGCCCAGGGGTGGATTCTCGCGATGCGCGGCGTGGCGATCTGGAGGTGAACCCTCCTATGGCAGAGCAGCCATGGGAGCGGCCGAAGCCATCACGCAAAACAAGGTGGCGCGGACGGGTGGAGACCCGCAGCGCCGCCGTCGCGGCTTCGAGCCGGCAAGTGGCGCCAGAAATGCAAGGTCTTTGCTTCAAGTGCTTCCGGCCTGGCCACCACAAGCAGGAGTGCCCCAATGATCCCGTTTGCTTCAGATGTGGGAGCGACGGCCATGAGGCGAAGGCCTGCAAGCGGCCGCGCAGCCCGCCGTCGGAGGACGAGCTCAGGCGGGCGGCCCTGGCCAATTTCGCGCGTCAGGCGCCCAGGGGCATCCAGGATCCGCGTCACCCTCGGCGTCAGGCGGGCGCGAGGCCTCCGCCGGCTGAGACTCCGGTGCCCCCGCCGCCGCCCCCGCCGCTGGAGGACCCAAGCTGGCCCAACCTGCTGCGGCCGGCAAGCCCGGTGGAGCCACAAGCTCAAAGGCGTCGTCTTGTGGCGCAGGACGGCCCGGTGGAGGAGTCCCCAGTGCCGCTCTGTGTCGTGCGACGCTCGGCTGCCATGGCTGATCTGGAGCGGCGCCTGCACCACGCGGTGATCGTCCGTGCTGGTGGAGACCGGCCGGAGGTTACGTGCGCTCAGGTTGCTGCCGCGCTGGAGGCGGAGTTAGGAATCACGTCGGAGGGTTGCTCGGTTCATCCTTTCTACCCGGAAGGTTTTCTCCTTGTGTTGGCCACGGCGGACATGCGCTGGAGCATTCTTTCACGGCCGTCGGTGGAGCACGCCGGTCTGTCGCTATTCTTCAGGCCGTGGACGCGTTTGGTGCAAGCTTCCAAGGTGTGTCAGCGTAGGCGAGTACAGCTGGTTTTGGAGGGAGTGCCTCCGCATGCCTGGAGTCGGGAGACGGCGGAGGAGGTGCTGGGCTCGTCCTGCGTGGTGGAGGAGTTGGCGCCGGAGACGCGGATGCGCACGGATCTGTCCTTGTTTCGTCTATCTGCTTGGGCTGATTCTTTGGAGGTCATACCTTCTGTTCGCATGCTGGTCATCCCTGAGCCGGAGGAGGTTGCTGGTAACACGGGGGCACTTGCTCTTCGCCACCGGGAGGAGGTGAGCACCCTCCGTTACAGGGTCCTCATTCATGTCGACAGTGTGGAGGAAGATCGAGTCCTGCGAGAGCGTACGGAATCTGGCGAGGATCCTTCCGCATCACAGGGGAGCATGGGCGGAAATGGTCGAGTTCGCCGAAGACTACCTTGGACCCGAGGAGTCCCGGACCGCCGTGGTGGTGGCGGCGGCGCCGCCGGAGCGGTGGATGCCTCAGGCTCGCGTTCATACAGGCAAGTCGTGCTGGAGTCGTTGGATTGGAAGATCCCGGAAATGGAGGGTCAGGAGGTGTGCCACGTGGAGTCCAGTGAGGCAGATCTGCCTGTTTCAAATGTTGTCCTGGAGAAGACTGCGACAGATCATGCGCGCGACAAACGGGCTGCAGCCACTTTGCAGGCTGGCAGAGTCGGCAGAGTCGAGCCAATGGAGAAACAGCTGTTGGTCACGTATCAAAGTCGTGGGAGACAGACCTGGGTCAAAAAGCAGAGTCAAAAGGTGCTGTTGAGCTCTTCTGATATTGCCGTTGGAGAGGGTGGAGCACCTGCCAACGAGCAAATCCCGGAGACAACCATGCAGAGTTTGTCGGTGGCTACAGAGGGAGGAACAGCTTCAGAGGAGGACAGAGAGGCTGTGGTGCGATGGATGGACGCGTCGGATCTGCTGTCTAGTGGAGAGGAACCCGAGGATATCTCTGGCGGTATGGACCCGGACGCCTACTTTTCCGTCCCCCTTTCGGAAAGTGTGGATAGCGACAACACCAGAGACAGGACGGCTCTATCGATTCCAGTGGAAGCGGAGCTGGGACCCCAGTTGGAGCAGGAGGCGTCATCGGGATCGCTGAAGAAGGATCTGTCAAGCCACGAGGTGTCTGATGGCAGGAACAGCGAACAGTGCATTGGAGCAGGAGGGGGTGCAAGGCCTGGCTTTGAGCCTGAGGTGGAGGACCAACAGGGGGACGTGGGCCTCACCCAGGCCCAGGTCCATGAAGAGGCCCAGATAGTGGACATGCTGGGCTCGGATGGAGGCGAGGAGTTGCTGCGGATTAAAGCGTTCTGTGCTCATATTCTGAGAACCTTGGCGCTGCCGCTGTTACGTGAGGTGGAATCGGCGAACAAATTGAGGGCGGATGCTGAACCCTTCACTCCGCGGCGGGTGACTAGGAGATCTTCCTCGGCTACGACGGCAACGCCGGTGCCTGCGTCGGCTAAGCCCACGAGGAAGGCATCGGTGGCGGAAACGGTGCTCCTCAAAGCCCTGGGCTTTACTGCCTTTGATCTAGCGGCTACGGACGAGGAACTACTGGCGTTCAAAAGGATGTTCGACTCACCAGTTTGTGATCAACAGCTCAGAGTTATGGCAGCTCTATTTGGCAAGACGATGCCGGTGAATGGACAGGAGGTCCAGGGAGGGCCTGCGGAGGCAATGGCGCACTGATGCGTCCTTAGGAGTGGAGTGCTTCTTGGGTATCTATGGATGTAAGCCCAGAGATTTTGGACTGTAACGTCCGAGGCCTAAATGATTTGGCTAAGCGACATGCGGTGCGAGAGTTCGTTGCATCTCTTAATGTAAACGTGGTGTGTTTCCAGGAAACAAAACTAGACGTGATTGACGAATTCATTGTGCTGCAATGTTTGGGTCCTGCTTTTGATGGTTTTGTGTACCTTCCCGCGGTGGAGACCCGGGGAGGAATTTTGTTGGCTTGGGACACGTCTGTTCTGGAGATTGACAGCTTCAGTTTCGACTCTTATGCGATTACTGGGGAGATAAAAACGAAAGACAATGCTAGATGGTGGATTACCACAGTTTACGGGCCACAGCGAGAGGATGCCAAGATTAACTTCTTGGCCGAGCTTACGGAGCGCAGATCCCTTTGTCCGGGTCCCTGGATGGTGTTAGGGGATTTCAACTTAATCATGTATGCTTCGGAGAAGAATAATGATAACTTGGACAGGGCTATGATGGCCAGATTCCGTCGCTTCGCGCAGGAGCTGGAGCTGCGTGACCTGTATATGCACGGGAGGAAGTTTACTTGGAGCAATGAGAGAGCGGCGCCTACGATGACTCGGATTGACAGAGCTCTGGTGTCGATAGACTGGGATTTGCAATACCCGGATGTGCTTATGCAGGCCCTGTCTTCGTCCTTATCAGACCATGCACCGTTACATATCTCGCTGAGCGCGGCTTTCAGGCCCAAAAGGAGATTCCGTTTTGAGCTGTTCTGGCTCAAACTGGAAGGGTTTGATGATGCCGTGAAGGAGGCTTGGGTCTGCGACCAGCAAATCGTTGATCCCTTCAGGAGGTTGGATGCCCTGTTTAGGAATGCTGCGGAGGCTCTGCAAGCTTGGGGGCAGAAGTAGATTGGTAATCTGAAGCTAAAACTGGCTATGGCGAACACCATCATTCTACGGCTAGACGTAGCGCTGGAGGAGAGAGCGCTATCGCAGGGTGAGCTCTGGCTGCGCAGGAATCTAAAGCATACGGTGCTTGGTTTGGCCTCGTTGGAGCGCACTATGGCGAGGCAGCGATCGCGTATCAGATGGCTGAAGGATGGGGATGCTAATACAAGGCTATTCCACGCAGTTGCGAATGGCCGACGGTGCAAAATTACATCCCGGCGATCCGTGTCGGGGAGGAAACGATAACAGATCAAGATAGGAAGGTTGAGGCATTCGCGGGAGCGTATGAGAATCTGCTTGGCGCGATGAGGAACAGACCTTTCTCGATTGACTTGCATGCGATCGGAATCCAACAGCTTGATCTCAGCGAATTGGAGAACTTGTTCACCGAAAAAGAGGTTTGGGAGACGATCAAGGAGATGCCTGGGGACCGTGCCCCAGGGCCGGACGGTTTCATGGGTGCTTTCTACCAGCGTGCGTGGAGCGTGATTAAGCCAGATATCATGGCATGTATTTGGAAACTGGGGGTTGGAGATGGCAGGGGCTTTCCGAGGCTAAATAGGGCGCTTATTACGCTAATCCCCAAGAAGCAAGACACCATGGAGATTGGAGACTATAGGCCTATTAGCTTGGTTCACAGCTTTGGCAAGCTGTTCTCCAAGCTTGTGGCGAACCGGCTTAGGAGCAGATTGGGCGAGTTGGTCAGTGCCAACCAATCTGCGTTTGTGAGAGGGCGTTGTCTGCACGATAATTTCCTGTTGGTTAGACAGGTTGCAAGGAAGATCAACCAGCGGAGACAGACAGGTGTGCTGCTTAAGCTCGACCTCACGCGGGCTTTTGACACTATGTCGTGGGGATTCCTGCAGGAGGTGCTTCATGCCATGGGTTTTGGGCAGCTCTTCACCAAATGGATTGCTCTACTCCTATATACTGCCAATACCAGGGTGATTGTCAATGGAGTTCCAGGGAGGAGGATCCAGCACACACGAGGCTTGAGGCAAGGCGACCCCACGTCGCCAATGCTATTTGTGCTAGGGATGCAAATTTTGACTGCCTTGATGGAGAAGGCGGTGGGAAATGGCCTGTTCAGTGATTTGGCCGGGGTCTCGGCGATGCAAAGGATCTCTATCTATGCCGACGACGTCGTGCTGTTCTTCCGTCCCCTCAGACATGAACTTCAGGCGGTTAGGGAGCTGCTGTGCATATTCGGAGAGGCATCAGGGCTGCAGGCGAATTACACTAAGACTACGGCGACGCTGATCAGAGGAGTGGAGGAGGAGAAAGTGCTAACCCAAGAGATGTTGGGATGCCAATGCGTGGAGTTTCCAATCAAGTACTTGGGACTACAACTGGCGCTTAGGCCGCTAACGCGGGCGCAATGGCAGCCGATGATAGATGCGGTGGTCAGAATCATCCCCGCATGGCAGAGAGGCATGATTGATCGGGCGGGGAGGCTCACGCTCATCAAAACTGTCATGATGGCGAGACCGATACACCATGTGCTAGTGCACAATACCCCGGATTGGCTGATCGATGAAGTGGTTAAGCATATCAGAAGCTTCTTTTGGGTTGGTCGCAAGCATAACACAGGTGGACGCTGTCTGGTAGCTTGGGAGAGCGTTTGTAAGCCGGTTCGCCTTGGTGGCCTCGGCGTTAAAAATCTGAAGCTGCAGGGGCTGGCACTGAGAGCTCGATGGGAGTGGCTGCAGAGGACTGACCCAAGCAGGCCGTGGCAGGGGTTAAAGCTCACGTTGGACAAGGGAGCTACGGAGGTGTTCAGAAGCTTAGCAAGGATCTCGGTTGGATCGGGAGCGAATGTCCTGTTCTGGCAGGACAGATGGATCAGGGGGCGTTGCGCGGAGGACATTGCGCCGCTGGTCACAGCCGCGGTGCTGCCCAGAAGGAGAAACTGCCGACGGGTGTCGGACGCTCTCATTGATAATGCGTGGTTGACGGATTTCGGCGCGGATCTATTGTTACAAGCCTGGGAACAATGCATCATTTTATGGGAGGAGATTGAGCTGGTGCCGAGAAGGCCGCAGGAGGAGGATGCCTTTACTTGGACCGGGGCGAGCAAGGGTGTTTATTCAGCTAAGGATACTTACAGTATGCTGTGTCAGGGAGGCTTGGAGTTTAGGATGCATAAGCCGATTTGGAACTTGATCGCGCCGACCAAGTGCAAGATCTTCTGCTGGTTGGCGCTGAAATATCGCCTGTGGACTGCGGACAGGCGCCAGAGACATGGGTTACAGGACGACACTTCGGTGTGCTTCACTTGCCTGCAGGATCAGGACACTGTCGATCACATCCTGATGCGTTGCCCATTCGCGAGGCAAACCTGGTTTGAATGCCTGACAGCGGCAGGGCTTAACTTGGTAGAGCCGAACACTGAAAGTACTCTGGAGGATTGGTGGGATGCGGCGAGACAGCTAGTGCATAAGAAGGACAGAAGAGGCTTCGACTCGCTGGTCATGCTTACCTCATGGATGCTTTGGAAGCAGCGTAATGCGAGAGCGTTCAACAATGTGAGACAGCAATGTAATGTGCAGCAGCTTGTGATCAGGATCAAAGACGAGTTCGCGCTGTGGAAGCTTGCGAGGAGAGGAGTTGGGGACTGGATGCCGCGAGAGTAGGCTAGGGTGTGCGTGTGTGGAGTTGCCGGCTGTGATGCTCGCATCTCAACGTCGGTTCTTGTAAAAACTTTTGCTCTCTTCTATAAAGATCTGGTACCCCTTTGGCGTACCCTCGAAAAAAAAAAAAATGTTGCTCTGCTATTCATTTGGTGCTTCTCTAACATGATCCGCGTTTGCAGACTTTGTATATGCTGATGCGATGTTGCATTGAAGTTGCCGTACTGCATCGCGGTGTCTGGGTTTTTGTTCTTGCTCTTCATGTTCGGGGGTTCCGTACCTGTCGGCGCTGAGTATTTGATTGGAATTCTCCACGGAATTCAGCCTCATCTACATTCTACATGGTGGTTGCATGTGCGTTTCTGCTCAAAGACAGCGTGCGCGCGTTGGCTCAGGACCTCTAGCACCATCGGTGACACACGGAGCAGGGTCTTCAGCAATATCGATGCATCACGGAACCTGGTATTTGCATACAACATCCACATACTGCCAGAGATCCAGGTAACCAGCCGGCCACCGGCCACCGATGGTGAAGAATATTTACTTTTCCTAATAGCTGTAGCAAGTCTGTGTACACACACTAAATTTTGTACTAAACATACAATCCTCTACACGGACATTAACCGAAAGATATTTATATGTTCCTTAATAATTACATATTGTTATTAATTAAAAGAAGATTGCTGAATATTTCATACTTCCCTTTTCGCTTATATAGTACAAAGATCAAATAAAAGATAAAGGTTATAATGAAAAGGAGAACTGAGGCTTTTCAGCCAAACTTAGGTCGCGTTGACGTTTTTCGTCCACAAGTTGATTTTTTTCCGGTGCAACGCATGGACATATGTCCTAGTGTGATTATTAAGCAATGATCCGTGGAGTCAGTATATGAGTGACGTTGAAGCTAATTTAAATCCTGCAGTGTTTTTTCGTATCACGTTTAAGTGCACTAATTCTCAACACAAATCCAATATTCATTTTCTGTACGTGTGCGGCTTAAAGACAAGTAAAATATCATCCGGTATCGATCGGCACACAACGACTTGTACCACACACCACTTGATGTCCTAATTAATTATGTGCCGCTTAGATAGGGAGACTTGTATCCGTGCAAGGATTATCTCCGTCAATACAAGTTCAGGACATGACAAAAACTAATTTAACAACAATAAACGTAGATAACAATATAACTTCATTCTCAACTCGATCAAGACACACAAACATCATGACATTTTTATTATCTAACGAATGTATCCATCAGCACATCATGCATTATCCTTGCAAGAGATTAGACAGGAGGCGGCAGTGCACGAGTACTCGACACCGCCGCTAGATCTCTTCCGGTGAAAAATAGCACTTGCCGCTAAATGGACAACAGAAGAGGCAATGTGGTGGGGTCAGGCAATCCTTATCGCCCTTGCACAACCCGGCTAAATGGATCTTAACGCTTCCAACGTCTTCCAATGTTCTACCTGTGGAACAAAAAATAAATTAGTGTTCATATTAGTCTTCGTTTATAAACTAACTAGTTCATACAACAGACACACAAACAAATACACAATCTCACTCAGAAAAATCCATAAACGTACGCTTGTCAAGAAATATATGAAAGTCATGCATAGCGTGTGCGATCAACTGCTTGATCATCGAAGATCAGTGTTGCAAAGGTCTATCTATCTGCAACTTACACTGCACATGCGTAGCGAAGCAGGTGAGAAGAAGTAGCATAGAGAATATGACCAGGATATGATGGAAGCGGTGATTCCTATGCTTGTCCATGGAGAAATTACTAGGCGGCCTTGTTTAGTACTAGTCTAGTGGTAGGTAGGATTTCTGAGAAACAATGACAAGAACTATATACCCAACAATCAACATGACGTAATCCTTAGAAGGAAATTAACACGGGAATTACTACTAGCCTTTTTACCGGTCATTCATCGGCTCCCGGAAATTCTGGGAAGGAAATTAACACGTGAATTACTACTAGCATCGTGGTATAATGGAGTACGCGTAGCCTTGGAGTACGCACATCCTTTGGACCGGTCATGCTCCTTGTAATTCTAGGAAGGAAATTAACACGGGAGCTACTAATGACGTGACGGTTTAATGGAGTACACATAACCTTTTAACCGGTCATTCATCGGCTCCCAATAATCCCAGAAGTTAATAACTACCTCCATACCTATTTACAAGGGTATTACGAGAGTCTCGAAAAATAACTTTGACTACAAATGTAGTGAATAAAATATATGATATATGTCACAAAAATTATACCATTGGATTGATATTCAGAAAAAGTTTCCAATAGTATAATTTTTGTGATATATATCTTACTAGTACAAATGCCCGTGCGTTGCCACGGGTCTTTAAATTTTATTTCTCAATGCACATATGTAATTCACAACTTGCTACAAAAATTCAAAATAAATGAAGGATATCATAATATACTAAAACATCATAATATGAACGCAATAGCAAGACAATATTGTTGTGCATGGTTTCAAGTTCTAAACCTTCTTGTTACCCTTCTACGGCAAGTTCCACACCTGTGTTCTGGGTCGTCCTAACTGTAAACTCAATAACCTCTTCTTTTGGATGTATTATTGTCTCACAAAATATGGATGTTGCAAACACAGGTATAACTGGAGACATACTTCTTTTTTAATTAGTCCAAACAACACTTTGATATTCATAATTAAATGCCTATGCACTGCCATGGAAAATCAAATGTTTTTTCATATCCTCATTTTACTTTAATAGTCAACTCACTCCAACAACACCACTACATACTCTCGTAGTCCTCCTACTTCAACATGCCACTGGCCCTTATTCACTAATATTTTGTTCACCCATGAATTTGGAGTTGCTATGAGATAACATACAAACATATCTTGTTAGTATTTACTTTTCATCTTTTACAGTGACCACCTGCATCATCACCTTAGTTCCCTGGAGGTCTCTCCTTAGCTCCTCGTATCCTAGCCCGGACAATGTACCATGGGTGGAGCATGGGCGAACGAATCTCGACGAAGTCCCAAAATGGCGAGAGAACAATGTTGAGCATATGTGTAACGCCGATATTGCGTGAAGCACAAGTGGGAGAAGTTCATGCAAAGTCGGCAGAACAACAGGAAGGCAATGTCAAGGAGGGGCAGAATTGTAAGAGAGGGCAAGGCACATCTTGCTACAGGTTGATATTTATTGAATATAAAAAAGGCATTGAGGCTCAAGCGATGTTTAAACATGTAGTTTCTCCCCGTGCAATTATGTCATCTACCATAATGTGTGATGAAACAACACCCAAATAAGGATCCTGATATTAAGTGTATTTAGCATGTAATTATTTTTGTTCTTTTATTACCATATTGGAAGCGATTTAGCACAAGTACTAAACAACGAACCATTGTGTCTGCTAGCTAAAGTGATGCTCTGGGGCTGTCACGGTACTCTTAAATGCTCGGCTATGATGATAGAGCACATTCACCATATCCGTCGTGAATTCCTAAGAAAATAAGCCGACGAAGTGAAACAAATGTAGAAGATTCCACTGTCCCCCATTCTACAAAAGTGCTCTCCTCATTCATTTCCATTTTACACAGGTGACTCCACACCTGCATGTCATAGGACAGAGTGAACAAACACAGGCTACTAATTTTCCATATTTTATATGATAGCAAAGTTTTTACAGAATGTAACATAAAAATTTGCTGCATACAGTAGAAAGAAGAGATCGAGCTTCAGACAGGAACATATTGTCAAGCATAGTTCCTCCAAAAGATTAATAAACTATGCTACATGTACAAATGCAAATATAATTCACAACACACTATGAAAATAATAAAAAATATTTGATCTCTTCTGAGAAAAAAATCATGATAATTATATGTATAAGTTAATAAATTTTCGCCCTCCATGAGGTTCCATACAATTTTGTGCTTTCTTTTGGGCACTAATCGAACAACGATCGATCCCGAAGTTCAGGAATTCCAAGCCAATTTGTCATCGCCGGGGCATTTCTTACCATGCATCACCCGAAACATATAATCATGTTTCACACGTTCCCAGATGAAGCCTCCTCTCTATGGCCCATTCAGCAACCTAGCGTTGGTGGTTTCTTCATATTTGTCGTGACTCCTCTCCCCATAATCTGTCGCCCAGGCGCACCACTTGTGACGTGCCCGCGATCCGAGACGGCTGCTATCACGTCCCGTAATAAATTAGTGTTTCACAAAGATAGAGTGGGCTTTTTTATCATGTCAGAATCTATTTCAATATCAATTTCACAAATAACATAGCGGCAACCATTGTTGTAGATAGAATAGACGTTTCTCCAAGGGAACAATTAAAGATAAAACCATACCTTAATATCCAAGATCTAGGAGATAACCATCGTAATGAAGGAAATGAAAAACAGATAGAACACTTTGATTATTCATCAACCGTGTTTCCACTTCCTTCTGTATAACAGCAAGCACAATCCAGTACCGAAGTGCCTCATGAGCCATATATTCAATTAGATACGTGCCCGTTGTTACGTCAAAAATTTGGCAGCTAGTCTGATAAATAAAATCCAAATGGCTTAGATGGCATAAAACTACATGTGCAGCAATTCTAATGTAGATCAACACTGAAGTTTTTCTGGTTGAGACAAAACTAACTCAAGTAAATAGTGCTAGACGCTGACATGACCAGGAAAACGAATCTATTCCCGAGCTAACAAAATCATCGCGATTGACATATACAACACCCATGGCATGAATTTATTTTGCAAACGAATCAATTAAAAAACATTATTTGCCCCAAATAAGAAAGTTGCCTGTGATGCAACCAAATTTATTAGCAAAAATTCTACGTGGGCACAATGAATCAATTAAGAAACATTCTTCTGCTGCTTAAGCACACACATACCATACTTTTTTTTTGGATTTACATGTGCCCACGTAGAGAACATTGACATCCCTCATATATAACTTTTTCCATTGCTCCTTTATTATTTAAGTTACATAGAGATGGCAGACTGAGGATTATGACATAATTTTCATAAGAAATATACTGATAATATTTATTTTCATTCCACCAAATCTTCACAATTT
The DNA here is from genome assembly GCA_030979885.1 of Lolium multiflorum. Taxonomy (NCBI): domain Eukaryota; kingdom Viridiplantae; phylum Streptophyta; class Magnoliopsida; order Poales; family Poaceae; genus Lolium; species Lolium multiflorum. The sequence continues at coordinate 74,157 of JAUUTY010001166.1, forward strand.
GTTTTTACATTAAAATCAAAGTCATACAAGTTGACTGCATTTTGTCCAACATCCACCCAGTGAATTCAAGATTCAGTTGTAGATCAACAAAGACAATACATGAGAAGAACCAGATACTGATATGTGCCTGAAATGAAACAGATACAATATTTATTTTAACATAAGCTCACTGGTAGTTGGGACCTTTCTAAAGGGACGTCATTGAAATACAGCAGACGAAATTGAATTTTGAATACTGCAAAGGTGAATACTAAAATCAAATGAAAAAAATACTCGTTGATGAAAGATATGATATTCTTGAGGTTCTCTAATGTCTTTGACTGAAGAAAGAAAACAGAGTAACAGGCAACGGGTTGGATTGACTTCTCCACATCATACGTTGCAAGCCTATAAAAAGGAAATATGTGGGTCTTGATTGTTAGTGAAAACAAGCGGATGGGTGCGTTTCCGCCCCCTTGAGCTTTTTCAGTAGCCACAGACCAGAACTTAACAAAGAATTTAAACATTTCACAATAGGGACAGCCATATCTAAAAAAACTCACGATAGAACCTTCCATTTTCAAAACATGTTTATCTATGTTAGAACACAAGAATATGAAACAAAAAGGAAAGGAAATTCAATCTGCACTGAACCATGGACCTCATCTTTGAGTTATTCTTAGCGATGTAGCAGAGCTCATTTACTTGGAGTGGACATATCTCGTCATATATTTACTGACGTTTGAACATTTTACAACATATCAGATCAGAACCAAGAAAAAGGAACTTCAATAAGTAAGAGATAAAAATAAACTCAACGGACCTTATGCAACTAAAAACAAGCAGGCAACACCAAGTAGCTACAGTTGTGTCAATTGATCTCTTTGCGATACTGGCAAAGATCAGTGTAATTGACTGAGTTGTAAGCTTTCAGGAACAAGAAGTCCATCACCTAATCGATAAAGGGTAAGAGAGCAATCAGTTAGACGAATCATTTTTTTGTACCTTTATCTTCTAGGATTTGTTCAAGTAGATACACTTACTTTCATGCGCTAGTCTATGAGTAATGTCCTCATGCTTATCCTGCTGAAGTGGTTCCCAAAAAATCTGGTGAAGGCATTCTCTTGCTCTGTTATAGACAGGTAGTCAGCAACTACTTCAGCAGAAAGCGAATACATGGAGAACAAGAATAATGGAAACCCACGAATTATGGGTGAATCATATGTAAGACATCTATCGGATACTGCAATGTCGAAAATGTTCTACGTACCAAGCAAGAATGGAATAAACACAAACTAATATCATGTATAATCGAAAGAAAAAATGTACCACAAATCAATGAAGAAATAGACTTTCTTTGCCTTCCCCAACTTCGTCGAACAGGGCTATTATTGGTGCTAGAAAGACATACTAATCAAGTAAAAGCGCTTCCCAGGATGGCAATTATCAAGCATAAGATCAAGATTACAGTGGCAACAATAAGAAGTAGAAGCTTTATTACAAGACCCACAATTCTGGTTCTGTGCATTGGAGAAAAAGATGACGCATAATATGAGTATTTAGACAACGTATTAATGTGCTTGATAAGAGTGACATGCAGGGTACACATAGTACCTGATAATGCAGTAGTATTTCTAACGTATTAACGATGTATACCTGATAATGCAGGATACATGTATTAATATGCCCAGTGGACCATTGCCTTGATTATTTTTACGCCTACTAATACATGGTTCAATGTTCTTCTGCAGTCAAAGAATGCCAACATAAGTACACTTTATACTTTTAGCTGCAAATAATATGTCAAGAAAATTAATAGACGAAATGATGTAGCTCTAAACCAAGCTAGCTAAAACGAATCTTAATGGATGGAAAAATAAAACCATACAAAAGTCGTGAAATAAAAGAGCAATAAACTTACTGGGATAAAACATGTTTTGAAACCCGTGAAATATGTCATGTTTCAGGAATAATAAATGGGGAGGTGAAAGAGGTCCATCTCCTAGACGAAAATGGACTTTGTATGTTTCCTTAAGATATGTATGTGTGTCATAGATCATATCTAAAAGGAAGTCACAGTTCAAAGTGTAATCACCTTCCCGTCACATGTATAAGTTATAGGATTAAAAAAATGAAACTAACTGCAATATATACATGTTCTGGCCCTTTCCATTTTAATATTTTCTCCACTTTTCTTTACTTCCCCAATTCTTCATACTATCGGGTTGATGCTTTCTAAATTAACTTCAAACACATTGAGCCTAATCCATAACCTAAAAGCTTTCTCACCCTCTGGCCCCCTTTAATGGTCGCATACCATGAGGTTGATGAGCTTCGCTTTGCCTGTGTTGTGCGTCAAGTAATTTGTGCAGCAGGGAGTACTAATTTTCTAACCTTATACTTCGTTACATGTGTTTTTTTCACATAGAGACAAAGTCTCCTTCAATTATTGTCAAATGAATGGAATGTATATGTTCAAATTGCAAAAGATTAACCTGTCTGGAAATGTCTCCGGTACTGCATACAGTGAATAGTGATTGTGTGTTGATCTCTTTTGACAATCTGATTGAAAATTGGTAGCTGAGATGAACCTGCAACCCGAGCAAATCTTTGGATGTCATTTTGGTTAGCAAGTGCAGTACAGAATTACAATGCACAAAATTGCAGAATAACAGTGCAACTGGAAGCAACAGTTAGTAGAACAATATGCTAGGGCCTTAGCTAATATTCGATCAACAGGGATTTTAGTAGTACAATATCGAGATAGTAACTGAATGAAGTACAATGATTAAACACACATAGAACAGGGTCACAGGGGCAACTTACTGATTCGACTTCTTGTATGTATAGTGCTTACACCGTTTCCCATCAAACATCCCTCAAACGACCGAGAGAAATCAAGACCCTACAATACCCTGCCAGCAGCCTGACAACACTAACACGCCATATATTCGTCGTATTGCCCGAAAGCCACTACGGTGCTAACATAGGGAATTGGCTTAAATTTGGGCATGTGGTTTCAGTTGAACCTCTAGCGATAAGGTATAACACTCTGATATTAGAATTACTCCCTCAGTCCCATGAAGCTCGTCCTCACTTTGCTAAAATTTGGACGTATCCAAATTTTGACAAAGTTAAGACAAGCTTCCTGGGACGGAGGATGTACAATCAAATCAATCCGTGACTAACTGGATAGATCAATCGAGATATCTCAAAATTAAATATGTATTTAGATTCGGCCGCTCACTTCATAGAATGGATCACATTTAATTTTTTCCCTGATCACAAGCTTTGAGATATCCAAATTCAATGCCAAAATGAAAAATTGTTTATCTGTGTTGTTGGGTGTGAACTGGAGTGGATCTTAGCTTCTCCCTTTCCAGCAGAAAGGAGGCTGCCATCCATCAATGGAGGCAGGGGTCAATGGCTCTACGTACAGAGCATACAAATCCCTCCCTAGAGTTCGTGAGGCAATCAGCTCCGCCATTTCTCATCTCATCTGGTTCTCTCTAAATTTTCACAGAAATGGTGTAACTGAAACAAAACATGGATTAATTCCATACATGAAAGTAGACTTCGAGAAGATACAAAACTATGCGCAAAACCAAGATTCTTTGTTAAACTATGAGCTTTTGATGCGACAACCAAAAGAAAAGTAGACCTTCTCCATGTAAAATTCAACAAGATAGCAGTAGTGCAATTCAGAAAACTGTAGAACATTCAGCAAGCAAAAGGTAGCAAAATCTAGTGAGTAGTAGTAAACTTTAGCAAGTAGCCTCATAAATATATGTTAAATTCAGTATACTAATTCTACCGCAAATTAATCTAGTCTCTCTCAAAGGAAGTTGCATGTATAAAGTACATCTAGAAATGGCAATTCTAATGCACGTACATTGCAGATATACGTCAATATCAGGCTGAACTGTTGGCTGGAAAAGGAAAAAAAGAATCTTAGAATGTAACATTTTCAAACAGTGTATATCTACACCACTATATCACATTGCAGGAGACACATCTATACCTAATAATTTGCATAACCTTCTTGAATATGTTTTTGAACAAGCACTGAACCAATTGATCCTCGTCGCCATATTTTGCCAAATGCCTGAATCAGCTTGCAATTCCAACTTCTCTATATAGCTCCCTTCAGTGGTGACCATGAGAAATGCCAGCAACCTCAATGTACAATATAGTACTGAATCTTGTATCCTTGTTCATCAACTGAAACTGCCTGCCAATTAGAGATAATTGGTTAGAAATTTAAATAAGAACAATTGATGGACATCGACAGATTGAGCTAGTTAAATTATTTGGTGACGATAAAAAAATATGATGAAATTGAACCATATATAGCCTCTCAATGAGTGAAGGGAAAAACAAGAACAACTTCATTTGATATTGGGATGAATAAAGCATGGCATTGGGATAAATAAGGACCAACAGTCTATTTACCTATTAACTATCTAGGGACCAATTCTTACTTGTATGAGATTCAATGAAAGATCAAGAGATTGCAAATTTGGTAAGAAAACAACCAGGCTGGTACAAAAATAACTATGCAACATTGCTACATTTATGTGCAAAGAGATATTAATTGCATCCCCATGAAAGGCTACTGGCCAAGAATACAGGAGGATAATTGGAAAGAAAAATATTTGATGGACAGCTACATATAGCTAGAATGAGGTGGGTTTTGATCCTTAATTCGTACTCATCAGGAACCAGGTTAGATGGATGCATTACACTAAAAAACTTGAGTACTTGAAACGGGTTCAGATGGTGTGACAATGCAGTATGTTAACAACATAAATTCTTATATTTTCAAGTACAAGATAATTAAGCTTACAAGGGTTGCAAAATGAGATTACAACGGATTCTACCGGTCTGATGTATTTGGTGGAATCACCTTCAGGCTTTAGTTCCTGTTCTCTGCATGGTGCCTCTTATACCAGTACTGATTCTGATAGTAGCACCAACTTGATTGTCTATTGGAGGTGCTTCTCTTGTCCAATATTTAGAAGCTTGTAGCGAACCTACTCGTTTCCTTCCAAGCTCAATTTTTGCCTGGAGAATGTGTGAACAAAATACTTAGTCCATTAGCCTTCAAAAATTTCAGAATGATAATAGTATCAGAAGTTGCAATTGTTAGCTCAATTATTTATGCTTTAGTGCATCCTCAACCACATTGAATAATAAGAAAAAGTAATTCTCTCTATTGGAAACACATGTACATCAAGCAATGCCAGGATGGCATGGAGATTTGCCAGTGGCCACCACATACCAAAAATTGTAACATATAGTCATTCAATCAATGAGCTATATATTTTTTTCGAGGGCGAATGAGCTATATATGAGAAGACAACATACTTGTGCATGAGGAATGACAACAAATTCGTGGGCGATTTAACATCATCGAAGCAAGAAATCCAGAGGAGGATTACCGCAAAGAAGTGGAGAGGAAGTAACACCGCCAGCATGATGATCACCAACCAGCAGTGACATGTCTCGCTCTAGTACAGAACAACCACGGAGACAGTGTGAACCAGCGGAGGACCTGAGGTGCCGCAGTGTTTATCTGCCGAAGAAACACCGGCCTTGCACGGCGTGGCGCGGGGCTCACCTGGCACGCAGTGAACCCTCACAGATCCACGGATGGCGCCCCCAATTCTGAGATGACGAGTTCAAGAGGCGGAGCCGGCTGGCGATTTCTTGCTTTGCCATCTCCACGCCCGTCCCTCCACCCATCTCCACGCCCGTCCCTCCGACGTGGCCGACTTGCCCCCTCCTCTGCTCAGCAAGGCGGCCGGCGACCCACCGACGATTGGAGGTCCTCCGGGCTCCGCAGGAGCGGGAGGAGGCGGAGGGTGGTCGGCGGCAGGAGGAGGAGGCGGACGGTGTAGTCGGGCAACAACAATGGGCGGCGGTGGCGGCTGGTACTCGAAAGGGAGAGGCAGGGTGAGGAGTCGACCGAGCGATGGTCTCGGGTGCGTAGGGTTCCATCCCACTCGAGTTCGTTGGGCTTTGGCCCAGTTGGGCCCGTGCGGGATGACGGGACTATAGGTTGACGACCAAAAACTACCAAACGTATTGAGGATGGCAGAATAAGGAACCACTTTAGTCTTTTTAAGTAGTAGAGATATTTTGCTAACTAAATTAGTAGTCAAAATTTTGTCTCAAAATGCGTAATACCCATGTAAACGAGGGAATAGCACTTCACACCACTTGTTGGGGCTAAAGTTGCATAAAACCACAATTTAAGTTTGTTGTTGCACAAAACACCACTCTTTCATGCAATTCTTTGCAGAGAACACAGTAGTACTAATTAGAAAACATAATAGGCCATTAAAAAGTTGGGGCTCAACTCATGCTTGGCCTCCACTCAATGCGACCGACCGGGCTGTGCTATCACCCGTTGCGCTCGATAGCAAACCCTCGACAGCGGCGGCCATCCATAGCTCCGACGACTTGGCGAGCGGCTCCGGCAGCAGCGCTCCGGTGGCCGGATGGGGGAGCCGGAGGAGTACCCCCGACCACGAAGTATTTGGAGCCGCAGAACCAGACATTGGCTGGTTCGGAACTTGAACCAGCCTCCAATCAAGCCAGTTACCGGGGCGTGGGCGCCGGCAGTGGACTCCGTCAACACCATCTCATTCTACAGGTAAGATTCGTTCGCATGTGTGATTTTATATGATGGCCATGTTTTATATGATGAAATCTTGATATGCTCTATGCAGAAAAAACTAGGAGCTGTGCTGACGGTTTAACCGCTGGCACAGTCCAGATGGACATAGGTGCCGACGGTTAAATCGTCGGCATAGCTCCCTCCCTGTTGCAGTCGGGGTCACCAGACCGTCGGCATAGCTCCTGTAGGCGAGCCGTCCACGAGGGTGTGAGCGCCTGACACGTGGCCAACTTATGACCGTCGGCATAGGTCATGCATCGTTACCCCCATCTGTTAGTGTTGGAGCCCTAACGACCACATTTGTGCGGACGACCAAAGAAACCCGTCAGCATAGCTGGTATATGCCGGTTGCTGTTATTACCGATGGTTCTTCAGATTGACACCGTGTTGCGCTGCCGTGGATAGGTGGACAGTGATGAAGTACGTGAACATCAAAATCATCAACTTAGGTTTATTAAGCTATACGTGACAATTACATCCCAGTAGAAGTGTTTCCTGAATTGTACAAACTATTTGTGCAACACATGTGCGAAATGGTGAATGGAACCTGGGTGTGCGCGCACCTTCTGAAAAGTTCAAAAAATACTATTTAAAAGTTTCAAAAAAATGTGATAAATTTTTGCATGTATATATTATGTTGATACTTTACTCATGTGTGTTTGACCTACACAAAAGTGACAATCACATTATTTCTGTGAATAGTAAAATTCCTATTCACTATTCTCATTTGGACATTTTGTCATTTTTATACAGGCCACACACAATGGTATTTTTTCGTGAAAACTCACAAGAGTAAGTATCAACATAATATGTACATGCAAAATTTTACTTCACTGAAACATTTAAATAGCATTTTTTTGAACTTTTCGTAAATGGGTGCACGCGCACCCAGGTTCCAAACGTCCGGGTCGAACACATGTGTGCTTAACTCGTTGAAGAATTTCAGCACACCAGTTTGGTCACATTTAGCTTGACTTGGGCTCCTAAAGGTGCGCCCAATTTGTTAATGGCCCATTAGGCTTCTTAATTAATACTATTGTGTTTTTTGCAAAAAATGCATGAAAAAGTGGTGTTTTGTGCAACAACAAGCTGAAGTTGTGGTTTTGTGCAACTTTAGCCTCAACAAGTGGTGTGAAGTGCTATTCCCTCCATGTAAACCGGTATGGAGGGAGTAACACGGAAGTTACTACTAACACGGAGGTTTAATGGAGTACGCCTAGCCTTTTGACTAGTCATTCATCGGCTCCCGGTAATCATGGGAAGGAAATTAACACGGGAGTTACTACTAACGTAGCGGTTTAATGGAGTAGTGTAGTGTAACAACTACTAGTGCATCAGCGTAGTGTTACATAAGATGCACTGCGTGCATTATGCCAAGGGCTTGTAAGCATTGGGCCGTAGGCCTGGTAGCGTGGAGTGTGGCTATAAAGGTGTAACTCGCTGTAGAAGACGGGATCGAAGAAACAGAACCTGAAAAGGAAAAACTCTCTGGTCCTCCGTCTCCTTCTCATCTCCCTGCTTGCTCTCTCCCACCTCAACTCTGATTCCTCGTCCGATCTCGCTCAAATCAAGCGGAGGTCGTGATAAATTGGTATCCAGAGCCAGAATTCCTGCGGAAATTTTGTTTCCCCTCTCGTTGCACTCTGAATTCTCTCGGCGTTGATCCGTAATTCCGAGCGACAGGTGGGAAGCACTTTGGTGAATCCCACAAAATCCTTAGCTCGGTGCGATCCGCTTGGAGGAGTCGCAACGGCGCCGGCAAAGACCTCCGTGCAGACGCAGCAGCTTCTGATGGCTGTGGAGGCGAGCGGTGAGCAGACGAAGATGATGTTGGCGCAGATCCTCAAGCGCCTTGATGATATCGCTGCCCTGAGCAAGCAACGGTACGAGGAGCAAGCCGCCTTCAACGCACAAGTCTCCCAGGATCTGCAGGCATGCCGCAAGCAGATCGACCTCACTCAAGGGGATGTGGACGAGGTGAGGCAGGCGGCGTCGGCGGCGCGTGCTGCCTACCGGCACCACCAGCTGATACGTCTCAAACGTATCTATAATTTCTTATGTTCCACTTTATACTTTTATGATGATACCCACATATTTTATACACACTTTATGTCTGCTATTCTTTTTCATTTCATGTCAAACAAGATCACGAAGAAACAGTTGATGTTTTGCTGTTTTTGGTTTCCAGAAATCCTACAAAATATTACAGGAATTGAATGAAATCTTGTAGGGTCTTATTTTCTGACTCGAGAGACAGAGGGATACGAAGTGGGCGACGGCGCATGCCATAGGGCTGCTTCATGAGCGGAGAGGGAGCCACGCCGCCCTGTGGGTGGGCCCGTCAGCCTCCCGGCCTCTGCCTTCGCCTCACCATAGCCTTGTGAAAGCCTATTACCCAGGGAACCACGATGCGAGCCTTACTGTGGCCTTGTAGCCAATCCCATCTCGGGAGTTGGAGATAAACCTCCGGCACCTGGGAGGGAATCATCAAGTCTGTCACTATGCCATACTCTGATGATCTTTGCCAGATACTTCCATCCTTGGACTCATGGGTCCTGCTTGGTAGCTAGATAGTTCATCTTCTCCTCCTGTGCCTATCATGTTAGATCTGCCCTTGTTTCATCTATCATGATCAAGATGAAATCTATTTATACATAACTTTCATTCTAATTTGAGCTTTTCATCGAAAGCAAATTAAATTTTTGAAAGAAATTAGATATTTCAGGTACAATTCTGTTTGACCAGATTACGCACATTCCATTACCTCTTTGCTATGTTGTTGATTTCTTTGTTATTAACATAGGCGCTTTGTGCAATGTCCAGAAGTGTTAAAATGATTATGTCACCTCTGAATATGTAATTTTTATTGTGCACTACAACCCTCTAATGAGTTTGTTTTGATTTGGTGTGGAGAAGCGCCAGGATCAGAGAGAGGATGATACATATATGATCCGAAAGAGTGAAAGTCCAGCTTGGGGATGCCCCGTGGTTTATCCCTGCATATTTTAGAAGACTCAAGCATCTAAGCTTGGGGATGCCCAGAGCATCCTTCTTCATCGACAACTTATCGGGTCACCTCTAGTGAAACTATATTTTTATTCAGTCACATCTTATACGCTTTTGGGGCGTCTGTTTGCTTTTGTTTTGTTTTTGTTTGAATAACTCGGATCCTAGCATTCTTGTGGGGAGAAAGACAGCTCAAAGCTTTGTCATATGAACACACATCTTCTTAGCTCATACTAATATTCATGGCGAAGGTTAAACTGCTTAGTTCATTGTTATATGGTTTGAAACAGAAAATAACCATCTTAGTGTTGGTATATTGTCTTGAATAAGGTGATGCTTGGCAATTGTTGTGCTCAAATGAATCATGTTTAAGCTCTTGCATCATGTGCTTTGCACCTATTAAAGAACTACCGTGAGCTTGTTGAAATTTGGTTTGCATGATTGGTCTTTAAGTCTAGATATTTTCTGATTAAGGTGTTTGAACAACACAAGGAAGACGGTGTAGATCTTATAATGGCATAATATGTTTCTTGTAAGTTTTTGCTGTATGATTCCATACTTGTGTTTTGCCCCAAACAACCTTGCTAGCCAAAGCATTGTACTGAGAGAAGGAATTCTTCTTGTGCATCCAAATCCTTGAGCCAAAACCTATTGTATTTGCCACCACACATACCTACTACATGGTATTTCTACGCCATTCCACTAATCAAAGTATAAAGTGCTACCTTCACATTGTTGCTGTCTTTGTGCTATAGCTCCTTGGGGGGAGAAATGACACTTAAAAACTATTGTGAGTATTGAATATGTTTACTATGTATCTGACTTCTTATAAGGTGCTTGTTGAGCGGTAACCATGTTTTTAGGGACGATCAACTTATTACACCTTTGTTGAATATCATGTAGTTGCTATGCATTCGTCTTGTCTGAAGTAAGTGATGATAAAAGTATGGATTTGAGTATGCATATTGTTAGAAGAACATTGGGCCAAACTAAAGCCATGAATCATAGTGGAAGTTTCAGTTTGAACACAAATCCTCAATCTCTTATGAGAATATTATCTATTGTGAATACTTAAACATTAAGGAGTCCATTATACATTTTCTATGTTCATGCGGTATATGGAGTGTCTAAGTTGAGAATAAATCAGCGAGAAATCCAATGCGAACTTTCTCATGTGACCCTTATAAAACATTTATAAGATACAGTGACATGGTTGGAAACATATGTTTAACTGATAATCCGTGTTAATCCAAGCTAATTGGGACAAAGGTGCAGGCACTATTGGTATTCTATGCATGAGACTTGCAACTTATAGATGTATTATGCATAACACATATGATTATTACTACCGTTGACACAATTGTTTCTATATTTTCAAATAAAAGCTCTAGCACAAAAATAGTAATCCATGCTTTCCCTCTTTGAAGGTCTTTCTTTTACTTTATGTTGATCTCAAGCAAGTTCTTTCTATCCTTGAAGCAAACACTTGTGTCAGCCGCTGTGCATTGATTCACACATACATGCTTATTTGCATTCATCATATTACTTTGTGTTGGCAATTATCATGAGATATACATGTTGAAGTTGAAAGCAACCGCTGGAGAACTTATATCTTCCTTTGTGTTGTTTCAAAACTCTCTACTAAGAATGTTGCCTTATGAGTTAACTCCTATGCAAGTGTTATTGATGCTTGTCTTGAAGTATTATTCATGAAAAGTCTTTGCTATATGATTCGATTGTTTAATCATTGTCTTTACCATTGCTTAGAATCACTTCATTACTTCATATACTTTGTGTGTTCAGATCAAGATTATGATAGCATGTCACTTCAGAAATTACCCTGGTTGTCCCTCAGTTTACCTGCTAGGAAGTAGTGAACTAAAACAGGGATGTGATACGTCTCTGTGATATCATAATTTATTATATTCATGCTACTTTTATGATGATACCCATGTTTTATACACACTTTATGTCATTATTATGCATTTTAAGACACTAACCTATTGACAAGATGCCGAAGAACCAGTTCTTGTTTTCTGCTGTTTTTGTTTCAGAAATCCTACAGAAATATTCTCGGAATTGAACGAAATCGGGGTCTTATTTTCAAACTCGGGCCGAAAGGGATAAAAGTGAA